>BQNB010132840.1:0-18563 GCA_026074375.1 Tanacetum coccineum
AAGAAAAAGGATAGTGTACGCATAAGTGCGCTTACCCTTAGCGTTGGAAGAGAAGTCTTCTAACATGATGTTTTTCAAAACGGTCCTACGAATTAAAGACAAAGACTTCCGCACAAACTCTGATATACAAGATCTTCCTTCAAAGATATCAAATCTATCAAGGGAGATTGTTAGCAAGCTTTCAAGATGATGCAAAGTATGAGCATGTTGGTCAAGACACAAGATCGCAAGGTGGCAAAGACGTTAAAGACAAACAAGGATAAAGATTTAAAGATCTTGGAACAAAAGACAAAGTCGAAAGACAATGACAAAGGCTCAAGATCAAATATCACAAAGCATGAAGGAACAAGCCTACAACAAGATAAAGACCAAAACAAAGACTCAAGAACTAAATGACAAAGCAATCTCAATAAGTCCAAGGAAGTAGGATTCAAAGACCTCGCTTCGGGGGAGATTGTTAGCCTTAAAATATTAAGTCAAACAAGGAAACTCGGTCTTTATTTATTTGTAATTGGCTAGAAAGGGAGTCGGGCTCGTGATTTAATCTAATATTGTATACGTTGCGGGTTAAAGCCCAAAACCCGAGCCGACCCAACAACCCTACACCTAGGCGTCACCCTAAGGTAGTAAGAAACTATAAATACCCATCTCCACTCTTGGAGAGGGTGTTGGTTAGTTGGTCTCATTTGTATTTTTCACAAGGTAATCAACCATTTTTTTCTCTCTACTTTCTCTCTCTAGTTTCTCTCTCTAAAATTCTTTCTTTCTTCTATCTCTTTTCTTATGGTTTCTTATCAATGATTCATACCTATTTGTATGGAAGTGAAATGATATAATTTCGGGTCTGACAAATTGGCCAACCCGTAACCCATTTAATGGGCCGGATCAGCCCATTGGAATTTAAATGATATTAAGTCCAAAACCTTAAGCCTATTTATAAGTCCGAATCCATATTAATTAATCCAATCCAACACCCCATTCCTGGCCTAAGAAAATAACCCAAGCCCAATCCCACAAATCAGGTCAAAGTCAAGTGATAAAAAACAAGGTCAAAATTACTGTACATACATCTCTTTCCCCTTTTCCCTCCCATTTTCACCTCCATGGATAACTCAGGGTAAAATCCTCTCCACCACATGCCCTCCTCTTCTAGAAGGCTTATCTGACACGTTTGATACCACTTATGACACCCTCGCGATCCTGAGAAATTTCATTGGATGATTAAACGTGGAGGTTGATCTAAGGGCTCAAAACGAATTATTGGAGTTTGTTACAATTCAAGTGCATGGATTGAAGCTTTAGGACGCTCCCCTCCTCCTAGAACCTTCTCTTAATCACTATAAATAGAGGGGCATTCACACAGTAGAGGGATATCTAGCTTAGTAGTTTTTAGTAGCTTTTAGGTATTTGTTTTAGCTTAAATTTAGTTTATTGTAATTTTATTTATTGTATTTCTCTTTAAAAAGCATTGTAACCTCTTTATTATTAATAAAATTCAATTTACTTTTAAATTGTGTTGAACTTATATGTTTTACTCTTATGCAATTTTACTAAAATGAGTTTGGATTACACCTAATAATCAATAAGCTCTTAAAAACCTTTATAAGCTAATTCTTATTAAGTTAAGCTCTCTAATAGCTTAACTGAGTATGCTTTGTTCACCTAAAATCACCTTAAAATTACCTTATGCTTAATTTGGATGATAATCCAGAAATGGATGGGCTTATGGACTTTACCAGCTTGTTTTCAACAAGCTGGAGCTTGTAGATAAGGTCTTAAGAGCAACATAAGTCCTTGTTTTGAGCAAAGGACAATGTACTCTCTCTTTTAATCTTTTAAGATTATTTGCTTATTAATCTGCTTATTCAGTGCTTATTGTTTCTTATTTGTGCTTAATCTGTCTTAATATAGCTTAATATGTCTAGTTTTTAGCTTAAAATAGTTTAGTTTAATTTTTAATTGAATCTCTCTTTTTATAGTCATTTCAGCTTATTATTTTAGGTTATTAGAAAGTGCTTATTTTTCGAAAATCTTTGCTTATTTTTCATTAATATGCTTAGTTCATCATCTGTTTTCAAAAATTAGGGGTTAATTAGATCTGTTTTAGCTTTTAAATGGTCTTTAGAGTTTTAAAGGGGTGTTTTGGATAAGAGTTTAAGCTAATTCAAATAAGGTGTAATTTTTCTTTGGTTCTCAACTAAGCTTCCATAAGCTCTAAATTAGTCTTAGAGTTAGTTTTAATAAGTTTAAAATTAGTTTTGTTAAGTTTAGTAGATTGTTTACTAAAAAAGTCAAGACTAAAGTCCTATTGTTTCTAAAACTGCTTATTTGATTAGCTTTCCAAAAATTTGTTTGGTGTATGGTTTTTATGCTCAAAATGAGTTTAATATACATCATTGTTCATCTTTTTTGAGTTTGTTTAATCTTTGTTTAATTTAGCTTATTGTAGTCTTAGCTTAATCTGTTTCATGTTTTTAGAGTGTCAACTTTGCTTTTGAGTCTTAATTTTAAGCTACAAGTTGTCATTAATTTTCAAAAAGCCAAAAAGACATTAGTGTAGTCTGTCATTTGTATTTGCTTTTTCCAGCTTATTTCCTTAAATAGTTTGCTTACTTTTTGCTTATTTGTGTTATTAGCTTATAGTATTTAATTTGTTTTTAGATTTCATCTTTTTCTTAGTGCTTATTTGTCCTTTAATCTTAGCTTAAAAAGTAGAAATAGTCCTTTAAAAGTCCCTTTTTAGTCAAACTGTCTAATGCTTTTTATTGCTTTTCAGTTTAGTTGGTTTTCTTATTTCTAGTCACTTATGCTTATTAGGTCTAGGGTAAGGTCTATGTTAGCTTATTTTCCTTTTGTTAGCTTATTAGGGACTTAGTAATACTTATGAAATCTAGCAACTAAAGTTAAAAGCAAAAATGCTTAATTGTCACCTTTAAAGTTTTTTTTCTAGCTTATTATTAAGTTTTGTCAATAAGTCCTTTGTTAAAATTTCTAAGTTTAGCTTATTCATTAGCTTTTCCAAAAAGAAAAATAAATAAAAAATGTTTTTGAAAAAAGGTAGGTCACATGACTCGAACTTGTGACCTCCCTTACACAACACACACGCCTTACCACTGCCCTTGGGTCTTTTTCAGTTAATGTTTTACACTATTTAAGAGTTAATTGCATAAATCGTCCCTGTGGTTTGTCGGGTTTAACGGATTTCGTCCCTCCCAAACTATTTTAACATATCCTCTCCTTATGGTTCTGACCCGTATCGGGTTTGGTCCCTCCGACTAGCAATTGCTAGTTTATCCCGTTAAGTTGTCCTACGTGGCCTTTAAGTGAGGGGTATTTTAGTCTCACCATGTTTGGCGCCATTTTCTGTCTACTACTATCTTATAAACGATTCATTAACACATTTCATTAACACATTTCATCCCTAAATAAATACCCCAACCACCCCCACAATCGAAACCCTAAATCCCAAATCAAACCAGTGTTCTTGCAAAAAATCAACAATGTTGTGTGAATGGAGGGTTTGTAAAAAGGGACAAGAAGCAAATCCGTATGAAGATTATCGTAAGTGATTATCCCCCCCCATTGTTATTAGTTTCTTGATAATTTATTGTTTTAACCCTAATGTTAGTTTTTTCGTATTTATGAACAGGAGATTTTCCTAGTGTTTTTTGTCTAAAGATTAACTATGGTGGTACATTCACAACTCCTCCTATGATTCGTTACAAGGGTGGTAAGGTAAATTGGGTTGATGATATTGATTCTGACATATTCTCTATAGTGGAAGTAACCAGTATGATGAAAGAGTTAGGTTATGAAAATCCTTGTATGTCCTATTACTATAAGAAACCTAACACAGAATTAGATAATGGTCTTATAGAATTAGCTGTTGATAAAGATGTGTGTGAAATGTTAATGTATGTTGATAAGTTTAAGGTTATTGAACTGTATAATGACCATTCTGTTAATAAGAAACATGTTTTCATACAAGAGCCTTTGACTACAACTAGTGAATTGGTTCTGGTAGTAAGACAAAGGTTGATGTGAATGAGGATGAGTGGTTTAAGGAGGCCTTATAAAAGTTGCCTATTAAATCGAAGAAAGGTCAGCAGCCTATTAGGAAAGAAGTAGGTCAATCAAGTAGGAATGGTTCAGAAAGTAAGAATGGTTCAGGTAGTGATTCAGGTAGTGGTTCAGATAGTAAAGATAGTGACTATTTTGTGGATGAAGTGAACTTGATAGATGATGTAGATGTTGATATGGTTGAGTTTAAGAGTCACACAGATCCTGGTGTAGAAAGGGTTAGATGTAAAGAGACTGTGGTAGTGGAAAATGAAGTGTTTGAGTTAGAAGAGGTTGATCATGAGGACTTTGATAGTGGAAGTGATTCAGATGAAGGTGTTAGGAGAAAAGCCTTAAGGAAAGTTGCTAGGATGAATAAGGCAAAAGTAACAATTTGGAAAGAAAATTTCTATGTTGGAGAACAGTTTGCCACTAGCCAACTAGTTAAGGAAAAAGTTACTAGAGTATCAGTGGAACAAAGAAGGCAGTTATGGTTTAAAAAAAATGACAAGTTAAGGGTGAGAATTGTTTGTAGAGGTCAAGTGCCAGATTTTGCAAATAATAACATGGGAAGTGTTTTACCTGTCACTAGTGATCCAAAAGGACCAACAAGTATAGTTAAGCCCAAGTCTATTTCTAAGAAAGAGAAAGTGACAAAACCTAAATAATCTTATGGCTGTCCTTAGGCTATGCAAGTGTCCAAGTTGCCTAATGAAGATACTTGGGAAGTCAAAACATTAGAAGATACCCACAAGTGTCTACAATCTAGAATAGTCAATAAGTGCACAACAATCTTTCTTTTTAGGGAAGTAGAGGAAAGCATTAAACCAAATCCTAAGATTCCTTTAAATGCCCTTAAAGCTCAATTGCAGAAAAAGTTTAAAGTAGGAGTATCAAAGCAAAAGGCGTTTAGAGCTAAAAAGATGGCATATAAAAGAGTTGTTGGTAACTATACATAGCAGTATGCACAGTTAAGAGATTACTGTATGGAATTGAAGGAAATGAATCCAAATACTACAGTTAAGATAGAGGTTAAACCACCAGAAGATCCAGACAGTGAAGAAATAAAGTTCAAGAGGATATATATATATATATGTTTAGGAACTTTAAAAGATGGATTTAGAGCAGGACGGAGAGATTTTTTGGGTCTTGATGGTTGTTTCCTGTTTGGCCCATACCCTGACCAAATTCTAACTACAGTTGGAGTAGATCCAAACAATGGGATCTACCCACTTGCATATGATGTAGTAGAATCTGAAAGCAAGGATTCATGGAAGTGGTTCCTTGACTGCCTAGGTGATGATCTTGAACTTTTCAGAAACTCCAACTTCACATTTATATCTGACAGGCAAAAGGTAATATTCATATCTCATATATAATTTTTCCAATTTTGTTGTATATATACTAGTTTTCTTATATAATATGTTATATATATAGGTGTGATACCAGCCATTGCAAAGACATTTCCTAGTGCAGAACATAGGTTTTGTCTCAAACACATCTATGATAATATGAAATTGTCTTAGAGAGGAAAATTGTACAAAGAATTGTTGTGGAAATGTGCCACTGCTACCACCATTCAAAAATTTGATAAAAGAATGGAAGATTTGAAAAATCACTACATAGAAGCTTATGAATGGTTGAGGAAGATCCCACCACAACACTGGGCTAGGTCTCACTTTACAGGTACAAATTGTAATATTCTGTTATTGTATTTCAGTTTGGGCTATGTCTCACTATTATGTTATTCTATTGCAGGTAGGGCAAAAAGTAATATTTTGTTGAATAACATGTGTGAATTTCTAAATAGGCAACTTGTTGATGGGAGGGACAAGCCTATTATCACTTGTCTTGAATACATAAGGGAATACCTTATGAAAAGGATTGTAATTGTTCAGAAGGTGCAAGGTTATATTCTTGTTTTATATTTGCTTATAGTCTTGAATGATAAATAGAAAATGTATGTCATTTTGATAGGTTGACTGGAATGGTAGTGACTTGTATCAAGTCACTTGTCCTTGGGGTGATCAATTTGTGGTTAATATGAGTGAGAGGGTATGTAGTTGTAGGAAATGGGAGTTGAGTGGGATACCCTGCACATATGTAGTTGTTGCTATATGGGATCAGGCAAATAATGGGACAGATACTAGAATACCTGAGTCTTATTGCAATCCATGTCACTGGTTATCAACTTGGAAAGAGATGTACAGGTTTAAGATTAATCCTGTAAATGGTCCACATGCATGGGAAAAATCAAATGTTCCAACAACTATTATCCCACTAAAACCTCACCCACAGATTGGAAGACCCCCAAAGAATGTAGCTAAACTTACAGATGATATTATGAAGTCTAAAAAGTTGTCAAGGATAGGAAAGAGTGTAACTTGCAGTTTGTGTAAGCAAATTGGTCCTAATCAAAGAGGATGCAAGAGTAAAAAAAGTGGAGATGTTGGTGCTGGATCACAAGGGGTGGAGATGTTGGTGCTAGTTCACAAGGGGGTAGAGATGCGGGTACTGGTTCACAACATGCAGGTGTTGGAGGTTCACAGACCACACAGAGTTCAACAGGAAGACCACATCCTAGTGTTCTTCATGCCTCAACATCCAAGATGACCAAGTCTTCTGCAAGGAGGGGTGGTAGTTAGCTGTCTCAGACTTTAGTACTTGTTAGATTTCAAATGTACTTGTTAGATTTCAAATGTTATTGTGTTGATCTCAGACTTTGTTTTGGTACTTAGCTATCTATTTTCTTTTGTATGTGTTGATCTCAGACTTTGTTTTGGTCAAACACTATGTTTTTATCAAGTCTCTTTAATGAAGTCTACTAGTTGGTTGAAATTGGAGTGTTGTTAATGCATGTCTGTTTTTGACCCATTTTACTAGTTATTGTAAATGCTAACTTTTGTGTTAGTTAGACCTGCATTGATGAAAATTTATAACATCTAACCAAAAACCTTTGACCCCTGCATTTATCAATTCATTCAATACTACACACTTGCAAATTCATGTCCATACAAAAATATGTTCATTTCATTTCATTACCCAACTGAACACCAACAAAGTACAATTGCTAAAAGCTAAAAGCTTATCACTTAAACACTAGGAAAACAACAAAAAAGACCCAACTGAACACCAACATCATCTTCATTTTTCTAGCTTGAACACTTGTTTCTTGTACTTGATCTTGTAATTCATTCATTGATCTTAAAAGACCTCGAATGATTTGAACGGATCTTGGATACATAGGAGGATCATACCAATTAATAATTCCATGATTAGCAACCTATCAGCAATATAGAAAAATTAGGTCAAACAATTTAGGGGTTTTTACAATTAAGAAAAGATAATTGATTACCCTTTTGAACAACAATAAAATCGTCTTCCTGGGTTGGTTGGAGTCCATGAGGTTTTGATGATGCCAATTGAGTTGCAAAACTGACATCTCATTGTTGTTACTGTGTGAGTGTGTGTGTTTTCGTGTGTGAAATGTGATTTCAGTTAAAGGTGTTGTGAGGGATGAATGATACCCTAAATCTTATAAACACATTGCCAGGGACATGATGAGACCAAAATACCCCCCACTAAAAGGCCACGTAGGACAACTTAACAGGATAAACTAACAATTGTTAGTCGGAGGGACCAAACCCGATACGGGTCAGAACCATAGGGAGAGGATCCGTTAAAATAGTTTGGGAGGGACGAAATCCGTTAAACCTGACAAACCACAAGGACGATTTATGCAATTAACTCCACTATTTAATTAATATAACTTGTTTAGTTTTAGCTTATCAGCTTATTCTAATTTTCACAGCTTATTGGTAGAAGCTAATTGTCCCGTTTTGCTTTATAAACCTTTAGAATAGTGTCTAGTATTTTGATAAATTTTCTCAAAATTTTAGGAATAAATTTAGCATTTTTAATTCAATTTTTAGTATTATTGAGTTTAAAAAAAATAGTTTTAATTAGTAAAAAAATTCAAAAAAATAATTTTTGTATTTAAAAAAATAGTTTAATACATTTTAGTCTAGAAATTTACAATTTGAGTTTTTAAAGTTTTAATTTGTCATATTTAGTTGAATAATTAGTTAATTTTAGCTTTTAGTAGTTTTAAATTTTTAAGTTGCCTTTATTTTTGATTTAGCGTGCCTTTATGTGATTTCCCTTTGCGTTATTAGATTTAGAATTCAAAATCCAAAATATTGATTATTCAAGCACGCGATCACGAACCGAGACAAGATTTTCAATCTTCACACTTCGTCGGGATATGACATCCGGGAGATAAAATATTGTTTGTCCTCAAGCAATTTTTTATATCAAACGGGATACTCTCTATACTATTACTTATTTGGTATTTTAGGATATATATATATATATATATATATCTTATATAGATAGACTAAATCAACTGGATCAAGTTTTTGGCGCCGCTGTCGGGGAAGTGTATTACGATTATCGAGTTGAAGTTTGAAGATTAGTGCATTGAAGACCCTTCCCGTGAAGTTATCGTTTTTTGTGAATAAATTTTATATTTCTTTATTATTTTTCATTTTCTTTTATACAAAACTTTAAAAAAATACAAAAATATTTTATTTTTATATTTATTTTCTATTATAAAAATATAAAAATTAAAAAACCACAAATACTTTTCCTAAAGTATTTAAAATACCAAAAAATTAAAAAACAACAAAAGAAACCGTTTTGTCAATTGTTAAATCGGCTCATCTTTAGATTAACAAACTATAAGAGAGGTATAAGGAGGGTTGATCCTACGAACTTCGACCCGAAAGGAGAAGGTTTTTAAAACGCTTCGCGCTTACCCGCTCCTCCGCTTCTTTGTGCGTTTTCTAGAGAGCTACCGTGCACTTTTGACTATCGGTTAAAAAAATATTTTACTTATTTTATTTTTTAGTGCATGCGCACCCGCTCTTCATCGAATTTAATTGTTGAATCTTCCACGATTCCGAAGCGACGTAATCGTAGACGTTCCAAGTAAATAGTCGAACCCGAGCTTCAAACTATTGTAGAGACTCCCGTTGCTACTATGGCGGATATGCGTACTATGTCGGAGTTACTCCAAGCACCCACCGAGGGTTACGCAGATGCTATTGTTATTCCCCCAATACTTGCCGAGAATTTTGAGTTAAAAGTCGAGTTACTTTCGCTAGTAACTTCGAGTCAATTTCATGGTTTCGAAAGGGACGATCCCCATTCTCATATTCGTTGGTTTAACAAGATCACTTTTATGCTTAAGTATAAGAATGTTCCACATGAAGCTATCAAGTTGATGCTTTTCCCATTTTCTCTTGAGGGGGTAGCCCGGATTTGGCTTGAAAAAGAACCCCCTCGTTCTATCCATACATAGGAATATCTCGTTTCTAAGTTTGTAAATTATTTCTTTCCTCCGTCGAAGACTACGAATCTCAAAAATGACATCATGAATTTCCAGCAAAGATTTGATGAAACATTTAGTGAGGCATGGGATCGATTTAAAGATCTTCTGCATAAATGCCCACACCATGGTTTTTCAGAATTGCATCAAATCGACACATTTTACAATGCGTTGACGCAATCTGATCAAGATTCTCTAAATGCAGCCGCCGGTGGTAATCTTTTGAACCGCACTCCTCGAGATGCTTTAACGATCATTAAGAATAAGTCGAAAGTACATATTTCATGAAACAAACCGATTGTTTCAAAAGTGAGTACTACTACTTCTTCTCCATCTCCTTCTCTGGATGTTACCGCTCTCACCGAGATCTTGTGTGACTTGTGGTGGACCTCATCCCTACTATGAGTGTCTTGCCGCTGATGGCAACACTTTTGATTCTTATGCAGCCGTAGGGACCTACAATCAAGGAGGTAATGGATATCGTCCTCTAGGAGACCCGAATTATCATGCTAGCAACCAAATGGGACCACCCGATTTTCCTCCTCCGAATGTGCAGAACAGTCAAAACTATAACTAGAATCGGTACAATCAAAATCAAGGAAATTATCATGCTCCGAACAATCAAGGATTTAATCAACAAAGAGTGCAGAACTTCAATCAAGGAAACAACAATTATCAAGCTCCGAATTATCAAACCTTGAATTATCAAGCTCAAGTTGGACCTTCGAATGAGTTATCGAACTACATGAAAAGTAATAAAGCTACTTTGAGAGCCATGCAAACTCAAATCAGTAATATAACGTTGGAATTGCAAAATGAATTCAAATCTTCTTTTACAAATCAATTTTCCTATATTGAGATAAAAACCAATAAGCTAGAAAATCAAAACAATCAGATAATGAACATGTTAACTAATCTTACGATACAGAGACAAAGTCCCTATGGTTCGGGATCACTTCCTAGTAATACCAATTAGTGTAATAATAGCTTTTGTCGGTAGACAAATATATCATATACAACAACGTGTATAGACGACTCAATATGATTTCTTGACGAATGCTCCCTCTTGCTCGAGGGCGTCAAAATAAACCTACAAAAAGAAAAATGAATGGTGCAAACTTCATCCTTGGATGAGTAAGAGGGGCCCCCCCCCCCCCCCCCAAAAAAAACATACCACAAAGTGTATATGCTTGAACCTACAAAAGAAAATTAATAATTGCAAACATTGTTCGGAGTCAAGTATGTCATATACCGCACCGTGTATATGAGAGAACCTAAAAGAGTGATATGAAAAATGCAAAAATTCGTTCGTAGGCAAGAATGCCATACATACTAAATTGAATGTTTGATCTTACAAAAAGAAATTAGTGCAATATATACTTCGTCTTTCGATGAAGTCATATATAATAAAATGTATATATGATGCAATATGATTCGCTAAAAACAAATGCATTGATTTTTCCCATAATGAAAGCTCCTAGAGAAGTAAATTAGAAGTAAAAAGTATAATCCTACTACTTGCATCATCGGAGGTTGGTTTGATGGAAGTTTAAAGGTTTTTAGAAGGGTGAGTAGGAGAATGAGATGCATTTCATTACGAAATTCACTTGGCTTTTGACAAAAATTGATTATGAGTGTTAGGATATGTGAAAGGTGATTTAACCTTCATGGGTTAAATTGGTTTTGAGTTACTAGTAGGTTGTGGTTATGGTGGTGGTAGCGGAAAGATTCATGATGATTCTACTTGTAAGAAAGACTCGGTGGATGACTCAATATTGATAGAAGTAAAAAGGTCTTTTCACTAAACCTTACCTTGTTGGTTGATGAGGCAATTGAGGTGACAGAAATGATGACTTTGTGAGTAGTAAAATATGAGGCGGAAGGTAGTGATGACAATGCAAGCAACTATCAATATATACTTATTAATAAAATGCAGACGATGATCATGTATGAATATGTAATGAAAAATATGAATCAAAGAATGATAAATGTGCGAATGAGCACAAATTAGCTTGATAAAGATATCGATCCTTATTGACCTACATAATTCCAAATGGGTTAGTTTGAAGTTTAATGCAAAAAGTAAGAATATCATTTTGCAATATGATAGTTCAAACATTTATACCAACAAATACGAAAGAAACTTATTCAAGTATTATTACACGAAAGAGTTAACAAGTAGACATATAGATAGACAAATATGCAATCAAAACACGTTCGCAAATAGACACAAAGATAGAAATACTCTTAAGCTAAGCGAAGAGGATGACAAATGTTGCAACTAGCTTAAAAAGGCATAATACATGTTCGAAAAATATTGGATGATTCTATGAGTTTTAGAAGGACTTAAGAGCTAGATAAGTCAAAACTAACTATTGGGCGACCTTAATACAAGTATAAATAACCTAATTAAAGTGTTGGACACAAAAGTTAACTATCCCAAACGGCAAAAGTGCCTTCTGTAGAACCGGCAGTGGCGGTTTCATTGCCTGAATAGAACCGGCCAATGCTGCAAAAGGAACCGGCTGATGCAGCCTTGGTTCCTAAAATAAAAAAATCCTCTAGTAGTGATCAAAACAAATTCAAACCCTGATTTTCACTTATATTATTAATCAAATGGTCATACTAAAAAGCTCATGCATAAGATTCAACGCTTATACCCTATACATTTTGATAATGCCAAACGCTCCTTAATACAACAAGTAAAGAATAATCAGAGAGCACAAATCGCATAGAGCAAACCTTCGAATTAAATGATCTAGTTCATTAGAAAACAAGCAATAATCTAAACATAAGACGAGTGAGAAGAGAAAGAATTTAAACAAGACATGTTCCAAATAGTTCAACCAAACACAAGCATAATAAAGAAGATGATTTTAGATTAGCAAATCGATTGCACTAACAATGACATGAAGGATACTAATTATATGCTTGTCTCTTATTGAATTGAGTTCGCTTATTTGTGAAAAATAAGTATCACCCGTGTTATATTGCTTCATCGCTTGTTTGTCAATTTTGGTTCTTAATTAAAACTATATGGTTTCAAAAGGAAGATCCTAAACATCTACAAGTATACCAAAAAAAATGCTTTGACATAACATAAATGCACAAGAAGCAAATAAAATCACGTAGCAATGTCATATAAGGAGCAATACGAGAAGATCATGCAAACCATGTTCAAGCATGTGAAAATTAGACTATCATACGGATAGATATAAGAAATGCCTACAAGGAACAAGAACTACCAAACATAGTCATATCCATATCAAAAACCATCATGTATCAAAATGACAAATTACGAGATCATACGAGACATCATATAAGAGACAAAATTACTTCTAATGCAAACATCATGTAAGTCATGTTTAAGCCTTAACAATTAGTATCACGGATACAAGCATGAAACAATACATTTCCTAAGGATTACGCATTTTTTGATTAATCGAATAGTTATCAAACACCAAGATAACGACAAAGCAAATAATCAAACAAGAACAAATATCAACACATGTATATGCAAAGCAAGATGTCATGATAGATTAACGAAGTAAAGATCATATTTACAACTAGTATGGAAAACATAGCATTAGTGGTGTTTGAGAGAAGGAGAACAAGTTGGTGAACTAGTGGTTATAAAGGATTGACAAGGATGAAATGACAATGTCACAATGTGTAGATTATTTTAACGTGGTATTTTTGAAATGCTCCTTTTTCAGCAAGACCAAAAATATTTAAAACCTTTAGCGGAAACACCATTGACCGAAAATTGACCTTTTGTTATTATCGTAGAAGTTGACAATACTATATTACAAATCCTTTAAGACTATCTTTACATGAGACTAGACTCAATTGTCTTTAAAATGGCGGGTGACACAACTTCTAATTTCATACGATTGAATTTTATACAAAAATTCCTATAATGACCCATTTTCTACAAAACTTGTTGTTTCAATCTTATACATGGCTAAAATGATCGAAACTCAACTTTTATAACTTGACATAACATGAAAACTTCCATAATTTATTCTTAAAATATATACTTAAATATCAAAGACAAACTTGGTCTAAATGAACCGCGGAATCGTTCTTTATGGGTTTTGCCAAACACTAGTTTTGACCCGTTTTAACCAAAACAATAACTTATTACTTTGACCCACTTTGAAAAGTACTTTTAAAACCACAACAAGACATCATTACACTTTTCGGATGAAACATTCAAGTTGCCAATCCCACTTTGATGTGCATTAATTTTATAACAATATTCTTCAAAATCACTTAACCAACTTACTTAATTCCTAAGATATTGAGATTATGCAAGATGTTGATATAGTATAAGGAAGAAGGGATATGCCTATATGAGGTACACGTAGCATAAACCCTATTCTACGAATACATGAAAACGACAAACTAACGAGCAAAAATTCCAAACAAGACGCTAATGATCCATAATCAAGGAAGATACAAATATAAGATGTAAACAAGGCAAACAAGTAGTCATATAGAGAATCACACATCAAGTCATTAACTCTACTAGTATGAGTTACCAAAATATTTTCCAAAAAAACATTTTTGACAAAATTAGGAGTTAAGCCAAACACCCTTTTTGATATCGTATTATTTCCTTTAAGAATCTAAATTGACATACAAGCGAAGGAACATACAAGACAAGGTTGACTCTTATGTTTCACAAGTAAGCAAGCTCAAATGCAATGAGAAATAAGCATATAAACAATATACTTAAGCAATGCAAACTAGAATGACTAGTCATATAACATATCATACCAAAAAATCTTTTCGCCTTGCGTTGAGTATGACGATGTATACCAAGCTTGATTAGTGACCAAAATACTTTTAGTTTTAGAGAGGGATGTATCAATGTTCAAAGAATACCAACTAAAATTGCCCGACTTAAAAGTTTGAGTTTTTATGTTAATACGAAACTTGAAATATTGGACACTTTGTAGTATTTTGAAATTTCGACTTACTTAAACTTGTAATCAGATCCTCTAACCCATTTAATTAAAAACTAGACTCAATTTCATTCGAAATGGTATGTAGCATGACTCGTACGGATTTACGATTAAGTTTTTATGACCTTTCAAAGTTGATCAAAATTTTGCAAAACCTACTGTAGAACTGGGTCCGCCGGTTCCTTTGCCAAATAGAACCGGCTTTGTTAACGAACAGAACCGTCGGTCTGATTGATTTTTCCAAAAACACATATTTTGACCCGACGAAAAGGTTTAACACTTGGTAGGCTTTGAGGTAGACTTATATAACAAATTTTAATCATTATTCAAGCTTGTATAACAAAGATATTCAAGAATCAAGGTTTCTAAGAATGAAACATCGACATACTTTTCATATTAAGTCTCGTTTTTCGGATAATTTGATACATGGATCGTACTCGGTTTTGAAAACCATTTGTTTTGAAAACAAGAGCCACATGGCACTAACACCAATTGTTGAAAACGTAAAGGGGGTGAATACGTTTTCGATTAAAATTTAGAAAAACTTTTGTATCAAATGGCCGAACAAACACGACATATTATGAAAAGTATCGATTATAGTCTACGACTATATCTATAATGGAGACCAATCAACAAGCAAGTAACATAAGCATCAATCCACAACATAAGCATAATTAAAACATAAAGAAATAACGATATGTAAAGAGAAAGCAAACCGAACATGATGATTTATAGTGGTTCGGTCACGGAGCTCCTCTCCGCCCTACTCCACTCCCCGAGTACCCAACTCGAGAGTTACTTCACTAGATCAACATGCTCCCTTTTTGGCGGAGAAAACCTTACACAATGTCGCTTACACTTTATCCGGTACTAAGCTAAATACCGAGTCCTAACACCGATAGAACCAACCCATCGTCGCTTACACTTTATCCGGTACAAAGCTAAATACCGGGTTCTAAATCAAGGTAGAACCAACCTAACAACCCTTTCAACACAACAATGAATCCCATATTCTAACCCGCTAGAAATAGCCTATATAACCTCTACATATTACAAAGTGTTTGATTGATGAATGTAATGAATGAATGATAATCTAAATGAACTTTCATTGATGGGAAGCCTTCAAAAGGATGAAGATGATGATGAGATCTTTCAATCTTGTAGATCCAATCTTGTAGATCCAATTTTGTAGATCTACATATCTATATGCTTTATGATGGATGGAAATGGCAAGTTCTTCAAGGCTTGCTTTGGTGGATTATCATGAAGGTATGCTTACAACAAAATGAGTGTTAGAAGCATTATGATCATGGTGTTTATGGATGCATTATTACAGATCTAAATGAGTGGAAATGGTGGAAAATATGTGTTAGAAGTGATGAAAACGGATTAAAAAAGGCTCCTTTATTTATAGGAAAAAGCTGAATAGAACCGGCTACTGTTCACCAAGGGAACCGGCGACGCTCCCATGGAACCGGCTACACTGCTCATCAGATCCAAAAATTCTTTTGTAATCTTTAGTAAAAATCATTTCCTATTTTATTTTTCTTTAGTTAACTTTATATATTTTATAACATAAAGTGTGCAAGTTAACTATTGTATACTTGCTAAAATATTTGTATAAAAATACTTATAAATGCAAAATGTGAAATAAGGTTTGATCATAATGCAACATAACAAACATGTACGAACCTGTGTTGTAACATATGAGGACTCGAGACGTCGAGAGATGTTGATGTATGTTGAGACAAAATATGATTACGAGTAACTTGTACATTTGACTTTATGTATTACAAGTTACAATTTTGTCATTATCAAAACAAACGAGAATGTGTAGATTAAATACCATAATATTTGCACTAACAGAACCATTATATAAAAATCATAACATAGAGATACTTTTAAACTTTCATGTGTTATAAAGGCATGTAAAAAAGATTTTATCTTTTCAAATGAACCTCGACAGATTTTAAGAGTGATAGTGTTTTCTTCTCTTCTTATTTGATCTTGGATCCTAAACTTTCGAACATCTGAGCAACTTCCTTGACCGATAGGAAACACATCTTTCATCGGCCTATCCAAAAGTAATGATCCATACAATAGCAACAGCAAACAGCAGGTAAGAAGTTGCACCGCTGTAGGAAATTGACATGATTGTAAAGAGATTTACTTTGGTAAAAAAAATGGCTTATTAGGCATCAGAATTTTATACACGAGGCATTCAGACCCGTGCGATGCACACGGGTTGTATCTAAGTGTTCATTGCGTAATGTGCGATGCACCATTTTTGTTCATCTTGGTCCTTGCAGTTATGGAACACTGCTTCAATGGGTGTAGGTGTTATTTTGCGGTAACATTGTTGAGGACATAGAGAATAAACATGTGACTTTGGTTATATCTCCAACGGGTTAAATGAAAAGATTCATAAAGATTAGTTAAAAAGATAGCATACCTTATGGGATAGATAAGACATTGTGTAAAATACCAATAATTATGCAAGCTATATAATAAAGGGAGCACTTGACACAAATTAGTTATAAATATGCATAAGGCAAATAATATAGAAAACTGATAATGCATTCAGTCATCGCAACCCACCCATTATAATATTTCTATTTACTCATGAAACCTTTGTGGAAAAAGGAACATCAGAATCATTTGGATTTCATTAATGTAAACATGCCTATAACATTATACACATATGTCCCCTTACTAAAAGAATCCACTTTAACCCATCACCCATGCCCCCTTTTGACGTTTCTAAAATAGCAATCACTTATAACCACTTTCACTTGGCAGTAGGCAATGATATAGGGTCACTTTAATCAAACTTTTTGATAAACTATAATGAAAATGATAATTAGTCATTCATTCACATTTTGTCCTTCAGCTCTAATTTGATGAATCAAGTAAAATGAAAAGGATAATAAAGAAGTTTAGATCAGTTAATGCCAATCACCATCACTATTAAGTAATAACACAAACATTAGTGGTCTTGGCAACTCTTGATACACCAATACAAACCTAAATCACAGTCATTAATACCTACAAAATGAATTACACCATGTTTTTAGTAATACATTACGATTTCACAGCCGTTAAAACATTTATTGGAGTGAGTATTTCAGAATGCCTTGCATACCCAGTCTCACTTTCAATATTTGCCCACTGGTTATCATTAATTCGGGTAAGGAATAGGCTCTTTACCTCTTCATACTAAGAAGAAAATTCATGGTGACCCTCAAACTCTCGGGCATTAACTCCATGACTGAATTGATTTCACGCCTTATTGTACGGATGACTTCATAGTCTGGATTCCCGTTATCAATTTGAACTTTCAGCCTGGTGCTAGAATTTCCAACTTGTGCTATTTCAAGACTTTTTTTCATGGTTTATTGGCATCGTTCGTCTTAAACGCCTACACCCTTCCAACATCTACAAATTTAAAAATAGTAGCTACTTTTAACCAACAATCATAAATATCTTCTGATATATCCAAATAT
Source organism: Tanacetum coccineum (assembly GCA_026074375.1). Taxonomy (NCBI): domain Eukaryota; kingdom Viridiplantae; phylum Streptophyta; class Magnoliopsida; order Asterales; family Asteraceae; genus Tanacetum; species Tanacetum coccineum. The sequence continues at coordinate 17,922 of BQNB010132840.1, forward strand.
TCAATACTAAATTAATCTTCATAAACAATGAATGATATTTTTTCTTATTACCATTGATGAGGTGTCATTTTATACACTTTTTCGGGGTCGTTTAACCCCCAAAATCGTGTGTTTATGCCCAAAATAGGTACTTAATCGTTCCTTTTCAGGTATTTCGCATTTGGAAGACATTTGGATGAATTATACGTGACTTGGGCTCATTTGGAGAAAAAACAGACAAGATTACAAACAAACACCAAGACTCTTGAAGATTTGTGCTTACAAAGCCTGGAGACGGCGTCACAAGCCATACACGACACCGTCACAACTCATCAAGTGACGGCGTCACATATTTCAAGACGGCGTCAGCCCGCACCTACTCAAACGCAGGTATAGAAGATTCATTTTACTACGGCATCACGATTAAAACGCGATGTCGTCGTGTTGATTTTCTTATATATACAAATCCGAATTTAGGGTTTTGAGTGTGTAACTTTAGAATAAAAAGAGGGTATTAACCCTAGTTCGTTTAGCATTTGTAGGAGACGATTTTAGGGCTTAAAAACCCTATTATACCTCTTCCAGTTCATGTTTTAATCAAGTAAGGTTTACTTAATCATTCAATATGTCTATGTGTTGTGTGATTTATTGCTCTTGCTTTAT
>BQNB010132841.1:0-12391 GCA_026074375.1 Tanacetum coccineum
GAAAATGAAAAATCTTTTTGGTTTTTCTGGTTTTTAATATATATACATATTATATACAAGATATTTGTATAGGTACCACCACTATTCTTCAGCTTCATCTGCCAATTGTTTCAGGGTCTCCGGCGTAAAACTTCGCATTCCCAGCTTGTTGATAAAAAATTCAATTCTTTCTCTGCCAAGGGATTTAGTGAAGATGTCCTCCGTATTGACAAAGTAAAGCTCTACTACTCCGTTCTCAACTTGCTCTTTTATGAAGTGGAATCTGATGTCAATATGTTTTGATCGAGAATGTTGAACATTGTTGCAGCATAAGGTAATAACGCTTTTGGTATCATAGTAAATTGGAATTTTATTGAATCCAAGGCCATAGTCGGTAAGCTGTGATCTCATCCAAAGGACTTGAGCAAAACAGCCAGACAAGGCTATATATTAAACTTCCGTACTAGATATCGCAATGCTTTTCTGCCTTTTTGATGACCAGCTAACAAGTCTGTCTCCCAATAATTGCATACTTCTAGATGTACTTCGTCTAGTATCTTGGCAACCTGCATGATCAGCGTCTGCATAAGCTGTTAGAGTAATAGAAGAATCCTTTGGATACCAGAGTCCCCTATTAACGGTTCCTCTTAGGTATTTAAAGATTCTTTTTACAGCATGTAAATGCTTTTCGATAGACTTTGCCTGATACCGGGCACACATGCATACAACAAATGTTAGGTCTGGTCTACTGGCTGTAAGATACATAAGGGTGTCAACCATTCCACGATAGTGTGTAGGGTCAACGGCTTTCCCTAGTGGATCTTCATCCAGTTTGAATTTCTCCACCATAAGAGTATTCACTAGGTCACTAGATTCCATACCATATTTTTTCAAAGATTCAAGAGCATATTTAGACTGGTTTAGAAAGATGCCTCTGGGACTTTGAGAAATTTGTAGTCCAAGAAAGAATGAGATTTTGCCCATCATCGACATCTTAAATTTTGAACACATTATTTTTGAAAATTGGTCACATAGTTCAAGTGTAGTAGACGCAGAGATTATATCATCAACGTAGATTTGTACCAGAAGAATATCTTTGCCTTGTCTTATGATGAATAATGTGGGATCCACGGTTCCTTTAGAGAATTCCTGAGAGAGTAGAAACTTTAACAATAGATCGTACCACGTGCGAGGAGCTTGTTTCAAACCATAGAGAGCCTTCTTAAGCTTGTACACATGATTCGGATTGTCTTGATCCACAAACCCATCCGGTTAGCTGACATAAACCTCTTCACGCAGAATGTCGTTCAAGAATGCCGTCTTTACATCCATTTGGTAGACGATCATATTCATATGAGCAGCAAATGCAAGGAATATTCAAATAGCTTCAAGTCTAGCCACTGGATCAAAATATTCTTCAAAATCACTTCCCTTTTCTTGACGATAACCACGAGCAACCAATCGAGCCTTGTTTTTTAGAATTCCTCCTAATTCATCAAGTTTCACCTTATATATCCATTTTAAAGTAACGACCATCACTTTATCTGGACGAGGAACGAGTTCCCAGACTTCAAGATGTTCAAATTCATTTAGCTTCTCTTGCATTGCTTCAATCCAACATGCTTGAGTTAATGCGGCTCTGTAAGTCTTTGGTTCAACTGATGTGAGGAAAGCATCGTAGTAACAAAATAAGGCTTGTTCATGGAGTTGGAGTCTTGTGGAAACAGGTCTTTCGAGTTCACCGATGATGTTGTCTAAAGGATGATCCTTGGTCCATTTGTTAACATGTTCTGAGTAGGGAGCAGCAGTGCGCATAATAGTGGGAATAACATCCGAAGAAGAAGATTCAAAATCATTTTCTAGAATTGGAATACCAAAGAATGGATCGTTATTCATGTGTGCAACATCTAAGTCGTGATTCTCTTCTTTAACATCGATAGAAATGATGGGAGATTAAGTTTTGGGTGAAGTTTGTGAGTTACTAGGTGATGATGCATCTTGGTTAACAGTTTTTGAGGAAGGTAAACTGTTTGATTCAGCGGGTGCTGGAGCTAGTACTGCAGCATTTGGAGCAATGACTTCAGGTGCTGGTGGATCAATACTAGGTGGAGGATTGAGTAATTCATCAAACAGTGGTTGAAACAAAAGATCCTAATCACTTCTTTAAGGTGGTACAAATGATGTTGAAGGAGGAGGGTTTGGCACGAGTCCTGAACTGATTGTTGCAGGAGTCATTTCATGAAGTGCGGGTTCTAAACTGTTGTGTTCAGAAGCCATATTGACCATTGTGAAAAATCAATCAACTTTTGACCATATTTTGTTCACTATTCTCCCCTTCAAAAATTGCATATGTGATTGCCATTTTGATTAACCAAGTGAGCTAAAATACAAATTAATGTACGTTGATTCACTTGTATAATATCCGAGCATGAGCGAATATATCATTGTTGATGAGAATGATCGAAAATACGAAGATTTCTCTTCTTTTTAAAGATAAAGCGCACTGAAGCGTACACCTTTCTTCTCTTTGAGGAACGGGGCCTGAAGTGTTGTCTACAGACGCCATTGTTCTTGTTTGTCAAAAAAATGAGATGATGCCACGGTTTGGAAAAGAACACGAGTAACAAGAAGATAAAACAACACAAAAACTAAGCAAATCACTCCATGGCTCTTGATGCCAATTGATGAATATCTAATAACATACTAGATGAGGGAAAGAGAGGTATTTCTAGAGAGAGAGTGGTTGGATGAACACTTTAGAGAGAGAAAGTAAACATGAAAGAAAAATGCATTAAGTGTGTGAAAAATGAAAAACCAACCACCTCTCCAAGGCATGGAGAGGTGTATAAATACCTCAATATGGCCGGCCATGGATAGGCTTTACATGGGCTTTCCATTGGCTTTTCCTAACTTGGCCTATTAAGGTTCCAAATAATACTTAACGAGCTAGCGACAGTTATTTATGGAGTGACCGATACTTTCCTAGGATTTTTGTATTCCTAACAGTACAAAATTTCCTTCAATCTGCACTCTAGGTTTTCTTCCTGCTCAGCTAGCTGAAAACCTTTGCTTTTGTGCTGTGTAGATGTATCATTCAAGGCTTCCACATAAGAAGGCTCTTGCAGCTACAATACTCAAGACTAACCTGATTGTAGTCATCTTCACAACTGGAGAGAAGATCTCATTGTAGTCTACCCCCCGTTTCTATTGAAATCCTTAACCACCAATCGAGCCTTGTACCTTCTCGCTGCTATTATGATCTTCTTTGACTTTGAACATCCACAATCTTTGTGATGCCTTCATTCCTGCTGGTAATCTGACTAAGGAACACGTCTGGTTCTTTTCAAGTGAAACCATCTCTTCATTAATAGCCTTCTTCCACTGGACGGATTCTTTGCTACTCAAGGCTTCTGAATAAGACTCTGATTCACCGTTATTTGTCAGTAGCAAATAGTTTGCTGATGGAGAGTACCTTACCGGAGCCCTAGACTCTCTGGTGGATCTTCATACCTGTGGAGTCTCGGAGCCTCCCTCATTAGAGGATGCTATGTATTTAGAGTATTCTTCATCTGACCTTCCACTATCCTCGAAGCTCCCATTGTTTTCGGACTCCTCACTCGTATCTGAGCTCCCACCTGGGCTCTGAGTGATTTTTGAACTCAACCCATGCTCTGCAACTATGCTATCATTCTCTGCAAGGTTCTCTGGAATGTCTACTAACACCACTTGACTCTTCTGTATTGGCTTCATTAAGCTACTTAAATTTGTCGCAGACCTGGCTCCATAAATCGAGTCCACAAATGTCATATATCTGCTTCGGATAACCTGGTGACTCTTCGTATCCCAAAAGCTGTATCGCACTCATCTGAGCCGCTGCCTATGAATGTACATTTCATGGCTTCTCCGCAAACATCTTTCACCTTAACAAATGAGTCACAACCAAATACCTTCAAGTGTGTGAGACTTGTATCCTTCCCTCGCCATTCCTCCTCTGGAATACGCAACCCTATTGAAACGTAGGGTATGCGGTAGATTAAGTAGGCCGTACTAACTGAATCTGGCCATAACATCTTCGAAGCCTCTACACGAATCCCCGTGCTCTCTGCTCTGAATGTTCGGCTTAATCTTTCAGCAACACCAAACTGTAGAGGTGTTTCCGGGACCATTTTCAGCATCACAATCCCGTTCTCGACACAAAACTTAATCGGCCAGCTACTATACTCTCCACCATTATCAAACTTCAAACACTTCACCTGAAGGTTTGCATTATACCTACCGCAACTCTTGCTGCAGTTTTCGATAATAGTATCACAGTAGCGGGATCCTTAGATTGATGCAATAAATGTAGGGTCACAGCCTTCTGTATGAACTTGCTCTAACCTTTGTAGTTTCCTTGTCTTCTCTGACATTATGAAGGAAAGCTTCTTCTGATTCCTCAAACCACATGGCTTATAGAAGTAGATATCTACCTTTCCTACATCTAGAACGTTGCCTTTGAAAGCTAACATGTTCATACCAATCCTGCTCATATCACCAAGTCTCTGGTGTTACACAGCTGCACTGCCACTACCATTAATAATTGCGCAAATCCCCTCGGGGTGTACCTCAACCATATACAGGTTTCCACGTTTGTTCCCACGAGCTACCACCAAACTACCTTTTGTAACCTACCATTGCTGGTCGCCAAAGCCTACGTGGTAACCTTCCTCATCAAGCTGCCCAACTGAGATTAACCTTCTCTTTAGGCCTGGAATGTACCTAACATCCTTCAGAGTCCAACTTGTACCAAAAGAAGTTTTGAGGAAAACATACCCAACGCATGAAATGTCTAGAATCTTGTCATCTGCTAAACGAACCTTACCAGAGCGTAGCCTGAACCTATCTAACTCTTCTTTGCAGTAGGTAGCATGGAACGATGCACCAGAATCCATAATACGATCATCAACCGTAGTCTCAACGCAACATACTAATGCGTCATCAGAGTCTCCTGCTGCCATGTTAACCTCCTAATCCCTGGAGGCTACAAGCTTTGAACACTAATTCTGAAATTGGCGCTTCTGGTTTCAATTCCAACACGTGATATTCTGCCTATACTTTATCTCTTCTATCTTACATGATTTCGACTTGAATTTGTTATGCTTCCTGCCCTCTGCCGTACCCTTTACCCTGTATCTATCATCTGCACTTAACAAATAATTTGTATATTCTCTGGATGTCTTCCGACGGATATATTCAACAAAGAATCGAATCTCGAATCCCTTTGAACGTTAGCTTAGTAGTTCTACACGAACCACTAACTGCTGTAACAATGCTTGACCAACTCTAGGGCTACGAAGATAATAAAAACAAAGCCTTTATACTTGTAGGTTTGGCTTTTGCCAAAGGCTCCTAAAGCTTCTTCTGATATAGAGAGTCTTCGATCTACATCTTACAAAAACCAAAATCATAACCATCATTCTGTCTATCTTTAACTTCCTGTCTTCTGCCTTTATTTATCGTAGCCTGGATCTTGATACCACTTTGTTAGGGTATATCGCACCTGCACACACCTCTGTACAAACCTCTGTATGGTATATAGCTCCTGCACACACCGCTCGAACAAACAAAGAATACAAACAAGGCTTACGGAAAGTAAATGCGGAATATAATCGACACAAGATATAACGTGGTATCCACGACTAGGATAGTCGTGGCAGTCCACGGGATCAAACCAGTGAGATATTATTAAGCTCTGAGCTAAACTGCTCACGCTCGTGCCAAACTACACGAACGTGCCAAACTGCACGACCCGTGCCAAACTGCACGACCCGTGCCAAACTGCACGACCCGTGCTAAACTGCACGACCCGTGCTAAACTGCACGAGGTACAAACACACACACCCTGATCCTAGTTTACAATTATAATAAGAGGTGTATTTATAAGTGTGAAACCCATCTTCAGTTTACTTATTCTACCGATGTTGGATTGGGTTTGCACCCAAAAATCCTCCCCTCAAACCCAGTACTACAATAGGCCTCTCTTCCAACGATACATGACGCAACATGTTCTAGAGTCGCTGGACCACCTGTCCCACTCTATCTGAATGGCATGATCTGCTCTACCTGAGCTATCGTTGAATCTGGATTAACTTGGGGTTGCACCACCCGCGCCACACACATCGGGGCCTATATCAGTCTTCACAACTCAACAAGTCGCACCATAGCTGTATACGTAAATCCAGTAACCTCTCTAACAGTAAAGGTAGTCGATTCATAAGGAGTAGAGATACTATCATCAGCATTAAAGATCGACCCATCAACAGTAATCTCACTTCCATATGCGCTACATTTTTCCCAGAATTATTAGAAACCCCAACCAAATTTGGATCATTACTAACCTGGCTTTAACAATCATTAACCGTATTCAAGGATGGAAACGTTTCAATAGGTGCTGACCACGCATCCTTACTAGGGTTTGTAGTAGTACCCGTCACATTCACACCTTCAAAATCATGATTAGGGTTTTTAAAAACTTCACTCTCACCAGTCACGACAGTTCCCAATGCACTATTATGGTTCATCGTCACCCCTTTGGGTAACTCATCAAAGCTAGTAGTAAACTCATGTGACATCTTAGCAGATCTTCCAACCAATGACGAGACGCTAATATGGTCCCCCTCAACGACTCCAGTACTAGCAGCATCTTTAAAAACAGAACTGGGGTTTGTAGAAAGCCTAGTTGCTTTATTTTGTTGCATACGCGATACAGCACCTCTAGAACTTTTAATTCGAGCACGTAAATCATAATGGTTGATTCTTGTAGCAGGCCCCTCTCTCAATCCCTTATTTTCACTCTCATCCATAACCACTACTACACAAACTGGTTTTTCCCACGGTAAAATCCGTGGGAAATCCCGTGGGTAAGGGCCCTTATCCACGGATTTCCCACTGAATTATTCCGATGCAAAAACCCTCGTGGGTAAATATTTTCCCACCGACTTTCCCACGGAACGTTGACTATTTCCCACGGATATTACCGTGGATAATCCGTGGGTTTGATTTCCCACATTTTCTAGCAACCATTTTCACATATATTCCACGTTTTTTGCCACATATTTCTCACAGTTATTTCCCACTGATTTCTCATGAATATTTTCCCACTGATTTCTCACATTTTTTACCAACAATTTTTGCCATAGATTTTCCACAGTTATTTTCCACTGATTTCTCACGAATATTTTCCTACTGATTTCCCACATTTTCCACTACTAGAATACCTGCCAATAACAACGAGCTAAAATCGTTGCTAAACAGTCATTTTTCGTTGCTAATTGGTGTTAGCAACGACATCAGCAACTAAACCTGTTCGTTGCTATATCACCTGTTGCAAAATGAAAAATCGTTGCTAATTACCCGGAAAGCAACGACCTTTGCTTAGCAACAACTTAGCAACAGCAAGAATCATTGCTAAATAGCAAATAACATATATATATCGAATTTCAGAAGCTTGTACAGAGATGTAAATACCAATATACCATATAAACCACTTTAAATAGTTTATTCACATAAAATATGGGAACCAACACACAATTTATTCTGAAATCATAAACGTACAGAACAATATGCATTTTAAAATTGAATATTATACTAATCACTAATAAGTTATATTCGGCCTAATAAATAGTACGGAGTACTAAACACGTTTTAAAAATTCGGTCGTTGCATATGCTTCCAAAATCTGCATATTCAATCAAGCATCCACAGTTTATCCGGATAGATATGTCGTGTTTATATGTGTATCTACAAAAAAATAACACAAGTGAGATAAGCTAAAATGAGTGATGTTTGTTTACTTATCCCAGATAAGCTAAAAGCAAACCTTGTATTGTAGCTCACCCTTTGAGTTGATTCACGGTTTCCGTATGATACCGATCAATGTAATAAACTGAAAGAAATCAAACTCATCAACAGTAGAAAAGTTAACGGTTAATACTTATACACTTCAATAAATCAAATCAACACTAAGCATACATGGTTCAAAAAAGACTTCATAAACAAATTTAATAGGATAGTTCAAGAACATAATACATTAAAACATTATACAGTTTGACTTATGGAAAAATATGCACACAAGATGCTATTAAGCCATTTAAATTATGTACAAATCCAATAGAAAACATAACAAAGATTACGAGTTCAAAACGCCCGAAACACGCTCGTCTCTTGTCAATAATTCTGCCTCCTACTATTACTGATAAGAGGTTGTTTAGAGTGCTTTTTTCCCTTCATAGTCCATATTTACACACGTATTTTTCACGGATTTATCAACTTGGTAGGTAATATGTGAGAAATTACCTACGACTTTCCCACGGACATAATCGTTTTCTTTTACTTTTATGATATGGTTACACGTTCAGGCATATACACATCCGTATACTTGCATACAAAACATCTATTCATACAATGAATGTCATAAACGGACATGCGGAACACACACGTGTAGATATTCATACATATGTAATGATTTGTTACACGAAAGGTTATACCTAAACCAACACGTACACTTGCGATACTCACAGAAATAGTTACGTTAATAAACAAACACATATAATATGAAATTACAAACACATATGAAGACATACTAATTAACGTGGGAATGTGTAAGTAGGCAGAAACGTAAAGACGATATTTTTGGTGGAAAATTTGTGGGTATTTACACACGTATTTCTCACGAATTTATCAACTCGGTAGGTAATCTGTGGGAAATTACCCACGACTTTCCCACAGACATAATCGTTTTCTTTTACTTTTATGATATGGTTACACGTTCAGGCATATACACATCCGTATACTTACATACAAAACATCTATTTATACAATGAATGTCATAAACAGACATGCGGAACACACACGTGTAGATATTCATACATATGTAATGATTTGTTACACGAAAGGTTATACCTAAACCAACACGTACACTTGCGATACTCACATAAATAGTTACGTTAATAAACAAACACATATAATATGAAACTACAAACACATATAAAGACATATTAATTAACGTGGGAATGTGTAAGTAGGCAGAAATGGAAAGACGATATTTTTTGTGGGAAATCTGTGGGTATTTACACACGTATTTCCCACGGATTATCAACTCGGTAGATAATCTGTGGGAAATTACCCACGACTTTCCCACAGACATAATCATTTTTTTACTTTTATGATATGGTTACACGTTCAGGCATATACCGTGTGAAATCCGTGATTAATGTAGATAAAATTTGCCACATAACTTTAGCTGTGGCAAATATGTGTGAAATTTGCCACAATTTTCTCACGGATGTCGAATAAACAAGAATAGTGTGAAAATTGTCGCAAATCTGTGGGAAATTTGCCACGCATTTCACACGAAAACTTGGTCAACAATTTAGTGTGTAAATAGTGGAAAATCCATGGGAAATTTGCGACATATTTCCCACTGAAATTTTGTCAACAATTCGGTGTGTAATTTGTGGGTATTCCGTGTGAAATTTCACACGAGATTTTTTCTGTGGGAAATTTTGTGGGTAAAAGTAGTTTGTGTAGTAGTGACACCTAAAAATGACAAAAGAACCAGCGAGAACACAAAACAACAAAACCAAGATACGCCTATACTTAAAACGATAATGTCCTAGCAAATGCTAGATACATGAACTAAAAAAAAACACGAACTACTAACCCGACTTCCATGACAAAGATAACACAGATATATGGAGAATAAAGGAAAACGAAACCCTAATTTAAGATTAGGAAACGATTATTATGTATTTGTTTAATTTAATTTATAGGCCGTCAAATTATGTGTTTGTTTTATCAAATTTAATTTAGATAAGACAAGAATGAACCTAACATTAAAATATTAAAATAATTCGTACAAAAAACTAGACGCAAAATTTCAATTTTTTCCTTTTAAATTAATTTTGATAATTTATATATGGCTTGGTGGGTTTACGAACCCTGAAATTAGGATCTACACACCAACAATTTTTTTTATTCATTATTATTTTTATTTTGTTTTTATTATAAAATTGCGAAATTAAAAACACGAAACATAAATTATAAAGTTTGATAAGTTAAAAGTATAATAACACAACAAATACGAAGCAAAAAACCATAAAAACTGTCTTTGTTTTGTAAATGAAATGAGTAAAAATGTCCGAAAAAAATACAGAGCATAAATCATACAGCGAAAATAGTAAAAGACAAAATATACGAAACAAAAAAATATTAAAAACTGTCTTATACACTGTGTTCTCGAGATTAAATTAGAGAAGAAAAGAAAAGAAAGGAAGGGGAACAAAAATATATTTGTGTTCTTGGGTTTTATTTTAATAAGAAAGGAAAAGAAAGAGAAGGAAAAAGAAGGGAAATTTGAAGGTTTTTTGTTCTAAATCTTTCCTCCCATATTTGTGGGACGATGGGAAAGGAAATGTTTTAAATTGACAATTTACCCTCATTTTCCTCCAACACAGAATAGTCTTCAACCACTGGGTAATCCTTTATTTTTTCAATAATAAGAAATAAATAAAAGTTCCTGCTGCAAATGACGCACTCCGTTTTTTTTAGTGTCAGCGATTAGTAGGCATGATTATACGGTGTGAGGATCTTGGGCTTTCTTGGGTTTGCACATGGGCCAATTATAGTTCACTCGACATGGGACCATCATATTTTTTTATCAATTATACTTGTTAGTTTGATTAAAGAATATTTTAAATAAAAAGGTATATTAACCACAAATGGCTTATTAAAAAAAATTAGATTAGTAGCAGATATTTTGTTTAAAGGGCATAAAAGTAAATTTTTATGTTTCTTTTCTTTCTTTCTTTCTTACTAATTTCAAACTCGAGAACAAAAGTTGCATAGTAAATTTTCTTTCACTGTCTTTTCTTTTCTTTTCTTTTCCTTTCTTTTCACTCTAATAACTCGAGAACATAGTGATAATGTAAATAAAGCGGATAATAAAGAGAAGTGAGAGAGCTGGGTGGTGTGCAAACCCTACGAACCTATATAAACGCACTTAAATCAAGGGTATAATTAATTGATACTTCACACCATGTCATTTGTATTGCCTTAAAATGTTCAAGGTTGGTTCCTTTATTATGCCTTACAATTTTTGGTCATAAATTTGGGCAGATGTGATGTGCTACCAAAAGAAAAAAACACATAGTTAGATGACCAAATGTAGACAGCCATACTGAGACATAATCAAATGTAGCCAACCATATTGAGACATAATCGCTATTAACAGTCTACAACTTCAGTTTTCAATGCACATTCTTTATTCAACTAACTGATATTTAGGAAAACCTCCATAGCCACGTCTCTTTTCTATTGTGTGTCTACCTTCATGTTTACGACCTGGAATGAACAAAATAAAAGATCAGCAAGCTTAGTACTTAACGAGTTAAAAAAATTATTAACAGTACCAATTAACACTAGGAACTCAGGTCCTTGTTCTTCTGAATTCACAGTGTTCCCTTTAACCTTGTGCAGTGGGATCGGACAATACACAACAAGAGACCACACAACGAATAGCCAAACAATAATGGAACCGGAAAACAAACACAAAACACAACGGTTTACTTGGTTCGGCTCCTCAAGCCTAATCCACTACAGAAAAACTCAATACAGATTTGTGTTTACAAGACAAAGATGATTCAAACTCTTAACAATATCACAAAACTCACTCTCACAAGTTTAATTTATCCCACCTCATGGATTAGGCTCAATGAGCCAAACCATGTATGCAATTGTGTTTTGTGTTTGTTTTTTGTTCCCGTTATTGTTTAACTATTTGTTGTCTGATCCTTTGTTGTGGTGTCCGGTCCCAACAAGAAGTTGATCATTTTATGTTGGAGCGGAAATGCAAAAGCTCAACCATCATGTTTTTTTTGGAACGGCAATTTGTGGCTACATGGCCCCTAGCCCAGAAGGCGTAGCGAGCCCACACAATCAGGTTGGGTCCAGCCCAGAAGGCAATGGCACCCTTCCCTTTACACACGCGGGAGGAAACCCCTATCGCCGTAAACAAAACTCGAACATGAGACCTTGCCTAGGAGGGTAAAACCTCCATAACATTGGACCAAATGCCCGTTGGTAGCTCAACCATCATGTCATAGATAGTAAAATATGTATATTGATTCTAAAATCCTTGACCACCCTTTGCCCCTTTCACGAGTGTTCAATACTCGTTGCTTATAATAAAGATCAAACAAGCATGATTACCCGCGCGTTGCTGCGGGTCGTTAATTTTTTTCGCGTAGTTGCGAAGCATTATTATTTTTTATTTTTTTTATTTTGTGTGGTTTTATTTTTTCGACCTCATGTTTAATAGTTTGTTTTTTTTCTTATATGGGCTTATGTGTGAGGCTCATATTTAAAGGTTTCTTTT
>BQNB010132842.1:0-18563 GCA_026074375.1 Tanacetum coccineum
GATACTTCCTTGATTATCAAAATGATAGGGGTTGGTGCATGTTATGCTTCATTTATATTGTCATATGAATTTTTACAAGAAAATAAAGATAAGGAGCTTGTTGTGCTCTCCCGGTTCGCATGAGAAGGTATGAATAATAATTTGATATTTGTTCGCAATATCGTTACCATAAGTGAACACCACATGCTCGCATTTAATGTCCATGAATAACGCACCATTACAAAGTAAATAACACGATATAAAAAATGTATTTAAGTATAACGATACTAATAAGATATGGTACCGTCGAACTGGGGGGAGTATAGTGGTGTGATACCTTTTTTGATTGTGTTAAAGTTTCGTGGTGACCTGATTTATGTATTCATTTATATATTGTGTTTGACGCATGTAACGGAAGAGAGCAAATAAGCTTTCATGTTATGTTGTGGGACTAAATATACGAGAGACAAGTATTTGGTATAAATTAAAGTGGGAACAATAAGGGGTGATAGATATAACACTCTTTTTGCTTCAACGGACGGCTGATCACCTCCGCTCGACGCATATAGTCAATGTTTATTACGCTACTGGTTGTAGACAAATTATTATGTGACTCGGATGCCAGCCGGATAACACCTATCGGCTGGGGCGTGGTCAATGTCTACTGGTTGTAGACAAATTATTATGTGACTCGGATGTCAGCCGGATAACACCTATCGGTTGGGGCGTAGTCAATGTCTACTAAACGTAGACAAATTATTATGTGGCTCGGATGCCAGCTGGATAACACCTACCGGCTGGGGCGTGGTCAATGTCTACTGGTTATAGACAAATTATTATGTGACTCGGATGCCAGCCGGATAATACCTACCGGCTGGGGCGTGGTCAATGTCTACCAATATAGACAAATTATTATGTGGCTCAAATACCAACTTGTCCAACAACAGCTACCGGCTGGGGCGTAGTCAATGTCTACTAATATCCACAAATTATTGTGTGACTCGGCGGATGGCTCGCTACCTCCGACAAAAAATTTTCGTTTAGTACGTGGGAATAGATAAAGTATTATGTGATCCCCAATGGACCGCTAATCCCCACCGTTGGTATAAGTGGCCAATATCTATGTATTGGGAAAATTTGAATAGGAATAGATAAAGTATTATGTGACTCCGGTCGGACCGCTAATCCCTTCCGGTCGAAACGTGTAGTCAATATCAATGTCCCCGGAAAATAAGGAAAGGTGGAAGAAACAACAGAATGGTAAAAAAATACATATATATTGTAAAAAAAACATATCTTATCATCATATGTTGCCGATCGGTATATCTTGCAGGTGCACAATCCTCATGCAAAAAGAAAGTCGAGCGACCGAAAATAAAGGCGTAGAAACTACAATATGAAGTTCGAGTCTAGCATCATTGATCAAAGATCTAACAATACTAGACTGGGGGGACATGATGATGTATCTGGTCCGATGGACCCGATTTGTCTAATAAAGCACCAACTTGTGAGTTTCGGTAAGTTTTCTTCGGTAGCGCTTGAGATGTGGCTAGACATAAAATTTCACTAAGCCATGAGGTAAAGACAATGGATGAAGAGCACACCACATTTACCTCCATACAAAAGACACATCGATATGACACCCAAGTAAGAAGGCCATTGTTTAAGTATTTCGTACGGCGTTGATACGCACAATTAAATATAGCATCATTGACCGTTAGTCAATAATACTATACTGGGAGGACATGATGACGTATATGGTCTAACAGACGTAATACGTCTAAAGGAACACCGGTATGGGCAACTTGGTAGATTGTACGAAGTTTGATGATCGGATGGACGGCCCGTTTGGAAGCTAGGTACAGGATGCTAGGCCTAGGACGCTAGGCACATGATGTTAGGCCCAGGACGCTAGGTCGAGGACGGGAGGCGTCAGATGGACAACCTCGGATGGACGACACGTCAGGATGGCGGGCGCGTCCGGACAAAGACTGGATGGAAGGCACTGCATTAACCACCATGTAATATCCATGTGCGCATACGCACCTGCCACCAGATATTAAGGGATATGCTCCCCCGATTTTAAGGGATATGTCCCTTATGATGATGTCATCTACAGTGTTTAAGGTACTATAAATACCACCACCTATGGTGGTAAAACACACACTATCTGATCTCTCTCTACTTTCTCTCTCTAATTGTATGTTCATATTATATGCATAATCTCTCTAGTAGAGTTCTGACTTGACCGTCAGAGGGTGGTTCTCGGGGCTTCGGCCTTGGGTCAACTTCTAACATGTTATCTCTTGTTTGTAGCATACTTCTATGCTCGGGATAAGGATGGATGACATGTGAAGGCCAACAGTACCAGCCCGACGGAATTATGCTTCAGCAAAAACCGTGCTTACGATTACAAAAACAATTCTTTGGTTAAGTCTAGCAACTATTTGTGTAGCGAGAAATTACGCAAATGTCTTTTCAGTTTACCTGTCTAGCAACTATTAAATACGTCTTTGGTTTATTCAAAAGCCAAAGAAAAAAAATAGTTTTTACTCTCTAAGAATTTATCAATATGTTTTTTGTAACATTTCCACATTTCAGGAAATCCTATTATATTTCCTCTACTTCAATTACTATCATAATCTATTTTTTAGCTTATTTCGCGTAGCTATTCATTTAAACCGCGGTAGTTAAATCGCGTAGACAAGAAAAAGTTACATGATCACATCCATTTAATTTTATCAAAGTAAAAACCCATTCAAAACAAACTACACCGAAATTATAACTTCTATACATTAGGAAACTCGATAAAACTTAAAATAAAAACCCATATGCTCCTACAAACTAGCATAAGTGTCAACACTCCTTTCTCCTATAAACACATCTACACATGTTTAATTTTATCAGATATACACAAATATTCCAAGTCTCTTTTATCTCCTTAAACCACCAGGTAAAAGCCCATGTCCTTTCTCTTTATAAATCCTCACACCCATGTGCAATATAGTTGTTCTTTTCTTTCTTGTTATGCTTCCCATGCCTCCAACAGTAAACCACTTTTATTCACTATACATTGACTATGTATCACCCTTAAAAATACCTTGCCTTATATATATTAACACAAGAATGTGAACCATAAATGAATTTTTAAGCATGCAAAACATTCGAGTATATATATGCCCTCTTGCAAACCCAGAAGAAACAACAACATCATCAGTATCATACTTCACCATCTCACTTGGTTTGTTTTCCTTGTCATTCTGGTTCGACTCACACACACTCATACGCAATCAAACCCACACCATTATACATCCTTCATCATGTACCAAAACCTTAAAAACCCTAAACCCAATTCGTCACTTTTGGATTTTATTTTTGGTCGAAGTTCCAGCAAGCAAGAGGTGTTCTACGGGTTGTTACAAGTACATGAGTGGAGAGCAAAGCGTTGTGGGACGTTTAGTTTAACAGTTGGGGTCACGAATTGGTTTGTAGCAAAATTAGGGTTTCGTTATTTTTTATCCTTCACACAGCCGAATATTTGTGAGTCTTACGTTCATAATATTTGCCATTCATTATTATGCAATCATGTCATATGGATTTATTGTGCTTGAGAAATTTACTTCCTTAAAACTAATATGAACACGACCCCCATCGTCATGATTACCATTTGCAAACACACACTTTTGTATCTTTCCTGTAGCAGAAACAAAGAACTTAAATTTGTTAACTACTAATTTGGTAGAACTCTTAACCACATGTTGTTACTAAGCCGTGTGCTAGACCTCTTTGTAACGAAATATAGATACTTAATCATAGTTAGCCGAATTGCAAGTTTAAAAGCAAAACACTTTTTTTGTAAACCTTCTAATGTATACGGGTTCATTGAGAAACCAGTATACAAACTTGACCAATAGAATTTTTGAGCTTATCATTCGTTAACCTAGTATAGGAGTAGTGTTCATGCAAAATTTGAGCTTCTAACACTTTTTAACGAAGCGGGAAATAGACTTGCAAATATGTTATTTTATGTGCATGAAAACTGCCATGTTGGGTCAAATTTAGGCATTTTTTTAACCCACTTAGACTTAAATATAGAGTCAACAAATAGGGGCGTTTTATAGCTGACATGGTGAGCTTTATTTAGAAATTCGAATCATCGAAAACGGTTGAGTATCGAGCTCGCTATCGTGGCCTAAAGTTAGTACTGCTGCCATGTTTTTCGACCAAGTTAATACTGTTGGCTGAATGGTAACCCCCCTCCCTTTGCACTCGTTTTTGACCCAGCTATCGACCCCTAAGCGCAAAACTTATAAAAGGCGAATTGTAGTACTCCTGGCCTAGTTTACAAATGTATTTTCAGTTTGTCATAAGGTTGCGTAACGAATCCGAAAACTAAGCTTAAAGTTAGTACTGCTGCCATGTTTTTCGACCAAGTTAATACTGTTGGCTGAATGGTCGACACCTCTTACTTTGGCCTCGTTTTTAGTCACTATAACGACTTCGAATTGCAAAACTTATAAAAGATGAAATGTTGTACTCCTGGCCTAGTTTTCAAAACCACTTTTTGTTTGAAATTTCATTGAGTAACGAGTCTAGGATTTGATTATAAACTTTTGCGTTTGTCCCCTAAACTTTATAAAGAAAACTTAATTTTAAATGCGTTTTGTTATAACTTCGTCCAATTGTTTAACACGTTTAGAGACCAAACCAAATGTCTATTGAATTAACTATAAAAGTACCCACGACCTAGTTTCTAAATTACCCGATATCGTACTTTACATGTTTGATTGTAAGAGATTATGACCCAATACATTTGGCAAATTTTCATGAACAACCACATTTTAAGCAAGTAATATTTTCTCAACTCAAGCACAATACTAAGGACAAGATTGCATACATTTTAGTATATTACATGATTAGTAACATGCGTATTATTCATTTAGGTAGCGGATAGAGTTTGCATCGTTTTCCGTGCCTGCACTTATTTGATATTATCTTGCTATTGCATCAAGGTGAGTTTATAGTCCCCACTTTTATACTTTTCAATCATTTATCAAATCTCGGGGATGAGATCATGTTTGTTTTACAAAATGGATGCAAGTACATTTTAATTCAAATATTACGAGTTTGCCTAAGTAGCTATAACCCACTATGCCCATCATCATGAACTGTCAATTGCATAGATGTAATTATAAATTGCATTATGTGAGCGCGAATGTTATGAATAGATCTATTTGGGATTAACATCCCCGTTCGGGCAAGTAGCACTTGCTAGTTTACCGGTTGGCCAGAAACGACGAATGTATACCATTTGGAATCATAGATGTTACGGGTTGAACATCTACATTGGGCACCATCATTCATGTGTATTTGATATACATATTTTATACCCAAATTTGGTTTTTTTAAGCGTTCAGGGTTTTTTGTCCAAAGAAAAGGCCCTTTTTTTAGTGCATTTCAGCTAATACACTTTTTGTGATATTGTATTTGTTACTTTATTACAGGGAAATCTTGCTATCCGCTTCATTTAATTTATAAACCTATAAATTCACCAACATTATTGTTGACAGTTTAAACATGTTTTCTCAGGTCAATAAGGTGCAAGTCATGGATACATTGGATGGTCGTCTTTTGAAGTCATATTATCATAAAGATTTACATGCATTACATTTTGGGATATTGTTATGTTGGGAAATCTTTACTTTTCCAAGTTAAACAAGTTAAGCCTATGAGCTTTTGTAACGAACCATTTATGAAATCCAATGTATCAGATTTTAAACGACTCTTATAGAGGTCGTTCTCATATCTTGTGCTATTGATCTATGAAGTAATACCCCCGGAACATCATATTCCGCTGTGGCCCATTTTGAGGGTGTTACATTGTGTGAGATAGCAAGCATAATTTTAACAAGTGTCCTAATGAGATTTATGGATGATCTCTTTTAGCTCTAGACTCAATAATGCACTTTGGTTTTAGTGATCGGAGGCTGGAGCAGACTGCCACCTTTTCAATACCAACTAACTCGGAGTGAGAAAGTTTATAGAAATGCGTGTAATCTCTATGAGAAATGAAACAGAGATATTTTGAGAGATTATTTGCATCACTGGGTCCATGATGTCAGTCTTCAATGTCAGCAATAATCTTTGTGATTCTTGATAGTAGATTCGATTGACAGGTTTCTTGGACTCATGTGTAAGGAGGGCTTCTTTCTTTCACCCCTTTTATCTTAACTTTCTGTTTTAATCTTCACCCCTTCAGCGACTTACAAGACTTCATAACTAGTACCTTATTGGGTTTGTTCCAGTACTAGCTCCATCTCAGTCGGCACTTTTCCCTTATTCTCACTTTTACTCCTTTTTTCATACCTAAGAACTACTACACTATCTAGTGGAATATCCCTGGGTAGATCCCTTTGGTTCTGGCTGGATCATGGGAATGGATACCTAGACTTAACCACCTTATAACTCCAAAACAGTAATTTAAATGGTCGGTCTTTGGTACTTCCATATTTCAGCCATCACTTAACTAGTTGCTCCCCCTTTATATGTGCATCGATTAATCGAAAGAGTTTAGCACATATATGGGATAGCGAACACTTGAGATCTTGAAAATCACATCTTTAGCCATATATTTTAATCGCATTTTCTCCCCTTATCAAAAATATTAAATCTCTTGATATTTTGGATATCAATTTATTCAAATATAACTGCTTTCGGGGAAAAAATGTCCAATTATTAACAAGCCGTATTAGGAACATTTTTAATGCATCCCTCCCCCCTCAAATTATAAGGGTATTATATGGTGTTTGAGTATGTTAATTTGAAAATTTTTGAATTTACTAAGAAATTCTTGAAAATTCATACTCAAACACTATATATGCCTAATTTTTAAGTCTACGCTACACATTTATATAATCATAAGATTATGTATGAGACAGGACCTAAAAATATTCAAACCGAAAATGACAAAGTCATTCTGTCCATGTCAGTAATCTATAGTCCGTCTAGATAATCTCCATTTGGAAGTTGTCTTAGCTTCCCCCCGAACCAGCAATCCTTTCTTGAGTAGATTCAAAGCAGATGTGCAAGCCGCATCAAGCAGTCTTGATGTATAAATCACAAGTATCCAAAGTGCACAACTAATACGAAACTGTAACACCAAAGTCAATTAAGTCTCGGATGTCCATATTTCTCCTTACACGATAGTGATGATATAAATTGAAACACCAAAGTCAACTAAGTCCAAACACCCCTTGTAGATCCTTTATGGGTTTCGGTCAAACAAGGGGTTCCCATAAGGTTCGGGTTTTGTTCAGTTTAGTCCTTGATTCTATATTTAGAATGTTTATATAATTAATTAAACAAGTAATTAATTAAATAACTATTTAAATATAAATCGTAAAGTAACCATACTCCTCGTGTATTAACATGTGTGCCCCTAATAGGCTCACGTATTTCTAACATATAACTTGCGGAACCGACTACCAAATTCCAACAGCTCCCACTTGGGAGGCGGAGTAGCAAGCTTGCAGATATACTGATAATTGGCAACGTCTAACAAACACACACAATTATATTTAGATTAGAAATACTTGAGATAATAGTTTCAAGAACAATCTCAGCTTATTAATGGTTATTTATTACTTGCCATTATTATCCATTTGTTACAGATACCGTTAAACCATGGATATGGATCCTAACTCATTCCATATAGTTTAACCATCACTAGTACAAAAAGTGGTATTGGTCACACCAAAAATGTGTGACTATATACATATAGTCACACACGCGAAAAGTTTCGTGTGTGACAAAAGGTCGCGCGGCCGTAGGTCACCTACGGTCACGCATTCGAGTTAGTCACACATAAGAAAGCTTTAGTGTCCGTATCCATGTTTTTTGTGTGACTAAATAGGTACAATTTAGTGACCGTAAACAATGTACAACCAACAAAGCATGTTTTTTTTGTATATTTAGTCACATACAATTAAACATAGAGTGGCCAAAAGTGTTAATATGTGTGACCATATGGTGTTTAAAGTGAAGAAATGTGTATTTTGTGTGACTATTGTTCATCCAATGGCCACATGAATTTTATGTTTGTGTGGCGTTTTGTAATATTTAGTCACACAACGAAAAAATAAGGAAGTGCGGGGAATCGAACCCCGTGCCTCTCGCATGCAATGCGAGCGCTCTACCATATGAGCTACACTCCCATTTGGCAATTGCAGTCATACAATATATAATTTCATTCTAAGACATGGCTACTATTATGATAATATATTTTTTATTCATATAGAATACATAACTACTATTGTAAACAGGAGCAAGAATGCGTGGGGCTTAGTGATAACATATTAGAAATCAAGGCTTATTGCGACTATTACTATTTTGGTATGTATAGATAGTGATAACATATTAGAAATCAACAAATGCATGAAATTAATCAGTAAATACTAAATTTAGAATGAAGCTGCTGAATGTAATGATATGTATAGCAACCATGCACATACAGTAAGCGGATTTTAGTTTAAAGAGATAACTTAAGTACTATACCTATACCTGAACTAGTGCCTCGGGCCGAGACTCAAATATAACAAGAACACCAAGGGGAGATGACATCTTCTCCAAAATGAAACCATCTGACAACTGGATGCAACAGTAGTCGTTAAATAAAACATGGATCCACAACCGAGAACAACTAGCAGCAGTAACTGCGTCAAGCAGCACTAACCTCTGTTGGAAGCACTAATCTATGCTCGCAGCACTATGTAGACAAAAGACTTAGTACTGTTGCTGGCAGCACTAATGTATGACAGCAGTATTAACATGAACTTTCAATAACAATTACAATGATTTTTTATTGCATTGTCGGTCCTGCCAATGCGCAACAATGAACTAGGTGAGAATTTATGTAATCTCTGTTGGCTTGAAAACTAAAACATGTAATAGAAAAATCAATGTAAAAGAAGCCCTTGAAAAGTTGTATTATAGTATACCTTCCTGGGTAGATGTTTAGCTATCTCTGCCCATTTGTTGCCGTGTATTCGGTGGTAATATGCCAGAGTGGATTCCTTCTCTTCACATCCAAAATCAGAACAACAGTAAGATTGAAAACAAATGGAACATGATCTTTGTAAAATTTCAATTGGTCAGATTGAAATCACCCATTTTGTACAGTGAAATGTATATTAAGCTGTTTACAGGTTATGCTGTTGTTTATGAGCTCTACAATAAGAGTAACAAGAACGATCAACAATTACCTGATTGTGTGGTAATGAGGGTTGACACTATCAGCTCGAGTAGCAACCACATTTCATGTCTCTCGCCATCTTTAAGATCATTAATCTTTATACAACATTTATGCAATAAACTCCATATCAGTCATGTAAAACATTATAGTCAAACCTTAATGTTAAATCATCCACTAGAAACAGGAGAATAAAAAAAAACAACCCCAAGGTGTTATCAAAAGTGATCTTTACCACGAACCGAAGGTCTTTTTTCCTTTAGAATAATGCCTACACCCCCCCCCCTTGGGTCGAACTCCTGTAACGTATGATCATGCAATTAATTTGATACATTATATTGGTTTAGATTATTATCTTGAACATTTACATTGCACTATTGCACCCAATTTTAGTTTATTGCCCTTATCAATACTAAATGTTTTGGATGTTGCCTGTGATTGCACCTGTACCCGTGAAGAAAATAGCTATATGACCTTGGGTAGTTTGAATTCAACAAAAAGAGCATACATACAAATGAATTAAGTTGATAACATAGTTACAAATGGCTTACTAAATTACCCATTTTAGCCCATAACACAACTTGTTTGACACACCCATTCCACAATTGCATATATATCAGATTTCCATTTTTGTGTTGCGCTAATAAGCTGCTAGTGTCTTGTAGTATGCTTAGAGTGGATAAATATTCTGGTAGCTGATCATAATCCAGAAACAATCGGTTAATCTATATCGTTACTAGGACCGTAAATTATTCTATTGACGAATAATTAGTAAGTAGGAACTAATAAAGAAGTGCTAAGCCGTTAAACGATTATATGAGAGAGAGATGAAGAAGTTCTAACATTCTACACAATAATCAATTTGTTTTAATGGAATTTAGGATTCATTGGGAATATATAATATAACGGTGTGTATGAGTTGTTTAAATTATAATCATTGTGACTATGGGAGGGTGTACACTGTGTGTAACAGTGTACGAGTTTGAATAGTCAAAATTGGCGAGTAGAGGCGTTAAGGACGGGTTTGATGACAGTGTGAATTACTGTCTATATTGATTATAGCCTTCACCTTTTAAAAAGTTCCAGTTAGCTATTATCATTAATGTTGACCAAGACTGGTGAAGCGTAACAGCTAACTTAACAGGTAGAACACACCATGTCATTTCCAACTTTAAGAGTCATAGTATAAAATTAAGTAAATATGTGTAAGAAAATAGAAGTTGATGCAAATCTTATTGATAAACGTTATTAACTATCCTAAGGCAAAGCTACAATAAGTAAGTTACAAAAAATATATTGCCTAACACAGAAGCGTTAGTAATATTTATTATTACTAACTAAAACCGTGACAAAGGGTTGTTTATTACAGTAGATAATGATTTCAACTTCTACATGATAAATTAAAAATAACTTATTGTCAACACAAAATGATGTATTTACTAGCACCAGCCATCAATATCCCTGTCTACAGGGGATTCGGATTAAGATATCAATGGGAGAAATTATTACACTATCATGAAAAATTTAGGAAAGCATCTACTATATATATTTATATATATTTTTTATTATATAAATATATATAAGGCATTAAAGTAATACATTTCTACCCCATAGTATAGTGTTATTTTCCGTGTTCAAACTGACTCAACAGAGCAATTTTCTTTACAAATGAACTTAGATCAAAACAAGGTGGTCGGGCGGCTATAAAAGCCAGAGTCATATTGTAATTAGAAACCGAGACATTATAGTTTTAGTAGGAGAGTCTTGCTCACCTGCTCAAGTTGGACAACACTTTTTACCATCTGTATCAAGATGATGCACATCCTTGAAGCTTTCAGAAGCTGCTAACTCAATATTCGTCTCCCTTTCGCCTTTTTTCTTCTAAGATCAGCATCTGTGAGTTAGAAAAAAAGTAAGAAGCAAATCTAGTTGATAGATAGAATATCACTTTTAACTTTTGTACCTTCTCGTCTATGCTTTATGTGCTTGAAATACCATAGAAACCCCAAATTAAAGAAAACCACAGGAATGGTCATGCCAACGAGCATCCATATATGGTTGATTTGTTTTTTAGGCTTCTCTCCTGTAGTATGACTTATTTAGATGTATAAAAAAAATTCTATAACATAAGGGCAGACCGAAAGACCATCAAAATGAAGCATTCATACTTGTATATGAACGTGAGTACTAAAGTCTATTATTAAAACGAATGTACTAAAGTCTATTAAGCAAATTAGTCAGAAGGTTAAAACATCTCTTTAGACTATTACTACAATTCCCACTCAGTGACAGGCTTATTAGTGAAAAGGTAACAATATATCACACTTTACATGTTGTGACAAGCTCTATACAAAGCCCAGATATACAACATAACTTGATTAATATCTAATCTAACTAAAATATATAATTAAACCTATGTTCCAGATCCCTAATTATAAACGAACTAAAATCTCAATTTAAACTTATAATTATAGATCACCGTATAACTCTTTTAAAAAAAATCAACCTAACTTGAATCACTTATTAATGAAATTTACTATAGACACATAATTGCTTCCTTCATAATCTCTAAGGAAACCATGAAAAAAGTAAACTCTGCTTACAAGAGTCATTTAAAATCAACTAAAGAGAACCACTCAAGTCATTAGATGAATAAAAGATACCAGATATAGTCTTTGTATATCACTGTGGCCACATATCGATGCATATATAACGGGATGCAAGCCCATCAAACTACAATAAATTCCCAATTAAATAATGAAACAAATCGTTATCTTAAAAAAATTCAGAATATATATTAAATAAACAGATAAGAACAGAATACCTTGGGTGGGGTGAGCAACAATGAGATTAGTAGATGTAAAAATGGAGACGGCAAATGGTATGGAAGATGAGTCTAAATGTGAGATGGGGAAATAAAAGAAACCCTAATCAATTTAGGGGGAAATGAAATATTCGAGCAAAAGGGGGGAAATGAACTTTTTGTTTGAAATTTTTGGCGGTGTGTTTTTTGGGGAAGACAAAAATGGAACTTTTGTTAAGTGTGTGACATATATTTGTCACTTTTAAATGTATATCGTGACTAATGCTTCAAACTTACTTTTCAGTTGTCACACATTTCAAATTCATATGTAGCTAAATATTCATAGCAAAAATATAGCAGTCAATTCTGAAATAATGTGTAGGACAAACTTGATAATATGATTTTTGCCTCATACACAATAACTCTATGTGATTCATATATGGATTTCTGGTCACCTGTTCATTGTGTGACACTATATTTGTCACATATGTATATATATAGTGCGACTAATGTTTCAAACTTATTTGTATCTGTATGACTAAATAATCAACAAAAAATTACCAGTCACCTCTAGTCACATAAGTATTCAAATGTGTGACAATTAAATTCCGAAATGCTCACACAAAATGAGTTCAAGTGTGGCTGTTTATTTTATTTTGGTACATTTAGTCACATAAATATCTGACTGTATGACCGTTCAAAAAACAGCATGTGTGACGAAATCCTAGATCTGTACTAGTGCATTTAGATTCTCGTTATAGAAGTTAATTCAGATATACCAAATGTAATTAAGAATCATCTGAAAATTACCCTTTGGGTGGGCCACATAATATCTGATTAATTCTAAAGAAGGGCCCAGCGGTATCATTCTGCACATTTAATGTGGAGGAACAAATCCTTTATTGACTACAAGTATTGTGGATGCTGCTTCACATACACTCCAAAAAATAGCTTTTATAACTACCATATTACAGGACAGTGTTTGGCTATAATCACAAAGTGATATCCACACATACAAAACTTGTTTGTATCTCAAGTCTAAGGATGACTTATTAAACCATTTTCTACATTTTACTCATGACAAGGATCCAAAAATAAATGTTCGAAAGTTGGGTTATCCAATATGCAACCCTTGTGAATACATATGAGTTTGGTGGGAAACCAATCCATCTATTATCAAATACATTTAACAAACTCTGACAACAACATTCGACTTACATAACAATATTCCTTATTGTTAACCAACAATGGACATATTTAGAATGATAAAATCATTCAAGGATTAAAAATGCAAATATTATGGAAAAACAATTATTATTTGAATGAATGCAAATACCACGTATATTCATTCCATAGAAAGTAATAATTGTCTTACAATCCTAATTATACCAAATACTAAAACAGATATGCATGAAAAATAGAATAGCAGTTAAAGTCATGTGTATCCAACATTCTTCAACTCTTTTATTTAAAAGACAGCTAAATTAGTTATCTATGTAAAACTTCTGAATAACTTGTTCAAATTCACAAATTTGTGAAGGATTTGATTGATTAATGAGTGTCGTATGGTTATTGATTATTTTGCAGTTATTCATAGTATGAAATGTGGACAGTACCTGTTAATGGGGTTTTTGAAGTCAAATACATACGTTTCTCAGATAGTCATCTTTTTATGTTTCTTTAATATGTAAAGTTATTCTTATTCTTCTAATGTGCAATGCAACTCGATGCTCTTAGCTGAAGCAAATTTGTTAGTAGTTTATTCATTAATCGATGAAATCATATTTTAACTAGGATGATAATTTCTTTATCATCGTGAGTTCCAACAAACAAACACTATGCCTTATATTATTCATAAACATTTGTTTTAACTGTCATCTTATTCACTCTCTAAATTTAGTATACTATTGTTGTTAGCTCATCTTGCTCATTCGTGCTAAAGTAAACAAACCAGTCTCATACCACAATATAGATAAAATGTGATTCATTCGTTAAAGGGTTTTCATCAATATGTATTAAATTATATACGTGAATATATCTTTAAGACTTGCTTGATGATGTTATGTGCATTGTGTTGGACTTAATTTCCGACTTATGTTTTCTTCTTTAATCATTTATTACCAAGGTCATTTGTTTCATATTTCCTAATTTCCCAAGTGAAGTTTCATATTCTAAATAGAAGGATATTAATATCTAGCTTGATGGACTGATGCTTTCAATATGATTCCACAAATTATGAATTTTAAGGAAATAAATAGTGACTCTCTTATCGTTGTCAATGTGTACTCGGAGGTTTTCTTATTTTAATAGAAATCAATATGGTAATTAATTAAGATTCTCGGATCTATATGAATGATCTAATCCACACTTGCATTCATTTTTATTTGGATATCTTTATAAAGATCGTTTTTTAAAAATCTTAACATCTTTTGTGTACTCACGTCTCGCAAAGGTAATCATAAAGAAAAGAGTTATAAAACTTAATTGTCATATTACAAATATAGACTCATAACCCTTTTGATTACACATCGTCCTCGCAAGGTAATCATTAAGGAAAGAGTTATGATCCTTAATTCGCCATATTGCAGATTCAAGAAAATCTGTATGACAATTAGTTATCTTTATATAATTAATGCGTGTAGAAATAAGATTTAATTTAGTCTTATTTGCTTGCTGTAAGATTAAAAACTTTTGTCATCAGTCAGGCATTAATATGTATACAATCTTGTCCTTATGAGCCTTTCTTCAAAAGAAACTCATTCTCACCTTTCAGTTTAACTGTTAGGTAAAAGACCAATCAAGCTTAAAACTTTGATTGCCTTTTAAGGACTGCATCTTGTCATTCATAGTTCTAAGATATTTATCAAAATCAAGATGTGATAATCCATCTTATTAGTTATCAGGTTTAATATGACCCTCTAACTTATATTCCTCAGCATTGATATTAAAATATTATTCAAGTGATGAGGCATCCATGTGGATTTATGAATGAGAGTTACATTATACTTTAGTTCGACATTTTCATGTTTAACCTTAGTATGACATTCACAAGTGGATTTAGAAGGTAACGTTTTTGGGTCTTGAAACAATTCAAGATTTGTAGATGCTCACCAACTTACTTTTGTAAGTAGAGAAAATTCGCTAAATATAAGTATTAAGCATACAATGAAACTGTTCTTAATTAGGGAGCACAAAACACATATTATAGTTCCTCAATAATATAGTTTGTTAATAATATGATTCATAGTATTTTAACAAATTTCAGAACTTAAATAAAAGACATAGTGGGATTTCCTTCCAGAACCCTAATTAGGGTTTGTAGCAAAATCCTATTTTGTATCACCTTTAACCGAAACTTAGCAATGGTTTGTGTTACGTCGAGCTAGGTGGAACACCTAAACTATAATCTTCAAGCTAGGAGTGTAGAAAAATCAAAAACCCAAAAGGTTTTAGGGTGCGATTGGTTTGAGTGGTTAAAACCAAATCCCGAAGGTTAGGGTTCAGTCGTGGTTGTCTGAATTCATTCTAGTTTGAACTATATTAAGTGTATCCATGACAAATAATTTTTCTACTTGTTAGATTTTAGAGGTAGAGCAATTAAGCTATTTGAATACAAACAATATGAATATTGTTTGTTTCAACCTATAGACATAACATAATTAAGTGGTATTCTATTAAGTAATCGGTATTGTGAGACTTCATCATGGCATTCTTATAGCTAATTAAGTCTCTTTGATCAAATACTTGTCAATTGGGTCAAGCCAAATTACATATTTAGTATTTTCGAACCAAGTGCATGCTATAGTGTATATTTCTTGAATAATACAAGAACCCTATGTTCAACGTGTTACAAAAAGACAGAACTGTTCAAGAATTATTTGTTCACGTGTTTACAGAAAACAGAACATGTCAAGTATACACTTATAAGTCTTTTGAATTATTCAGGACACATATGTTTATGTGTTACAAGAAGACATAAATTTTTTAATACTTTCATTTATGTTATAAGTCATTGATTAATTCAAGGACTTACTAATTATGTCTTAACTATAAAACATAATTATAGGAACTAAAGTAGTTATGAACGCAATCTCTTGAGTTCGATAGTAATTTCATGTTAATTTTATACTTCAAAATTATGATTATTATTATTTAACCACAATTAGATTGACTAAAACATGTAGTTAAAATGTTGAAGTAGCTTTACATTATATCATGACATTTGAATGTAATAGAGCAAATACTATTCGTATGTTTAAGTCCTAGTATATTTATTAGCTTTCTTACCTTGCGGTCAAGAGAAACCAATAATATGTTATTCCTTGCACACACTTTGAGATTTCTCCCACTTGTGTAAGGTACAACATCATATTATGAAGATAACAACAACATCCGTGCTTGATTGTGTCAAACATTATGATATGTAATAGATATCTACTTGTAGATTTAGAACCATAACATTTAATAAGGAATTGTGGATTAATATACAACTGGTTATCAGAAAGGCAACTTGTTATCCATAAAATAAAATGCAATTTTCCTAAAACCATGGTCGTTCATATTCGAAAAGTAATGAATTATTTCAAAGCAGGTTCGAAATGATATGGTGACTAACAAGTAAATAAATCTCGTTAGTCCCACAGATATTAAACTAACCTTACATGAATTCATTTCAGTAATAAAATTGCCTGTTCCACTTAGAATTTACAACATTGTAAGTGTTACTTTACCAGTAGACAACAAATAGCAATTTAATTAACTTGCCTTTACTCTAGTATGCCATGCAAGTAGGCAATGTACTTGGTATTGAATAGTGTAATTGTAGTTATTACTATGTCTGACTGTGGACTAGCCATTTATGCTTTCATTAACTTAAATATAAGCATGCATTTCTCCTTTATCGTCTACATAGGTATTTAGCACTTTAAGGAACAATGTGAGTCCAAGAAAAAAAATCTAGCAAATATGCTAGTAATTTCTTTACTCGTTGCGGTTTAAACTCATACATCGTGACAAGTGCAAGATGTCATTTATTTTGGCACCTATAAACAAAATGTTCCTCTAGGTACAAAATATTTTATCTTTCCTATTATTTCATAGACCAAAAGAGGGTAATGAAAGATCGTTAAGTGAGTTTAAATATAATTGAGGGAAAATTCATATTAATAACACCCATCTTAGTTTTGTCAACTATGGTTATATGATAGGAGTAAAGTCTCACTCTTCTTACAGAGTAAAAGAGTCTTGTTTGTTTTTATTTCTATGAAAAACAAACTTTTGGTTACGAATTAATGTTGCAGCAAACACAATTAATAAGATACATAGAAAGTTATTTTTTAGTATTTTCGATAATTAAATTCTTAATAGATTTAACTACCTCAATTTTTTACTAATTAGACTAGATCAACTTCGACCTCCCTCTTATTACCAGAGTTTAATGGACCTGTGAGTAAAAAGTATGGCAAGTCGGTAAGCGAGAGCGTTAATTGCTAAAATGCAACTTCTTAAACTTTGAGACGGTCAAGACATTAGTAGACAAAGTATTTAATGTCAAGAGCATGTTTAGTTTATATTTATGCATCGGTGTCACAGGTCTGACCAAGCATATCAAATGAATTGACATGCAAGAACGTGCAAAAATCGCCAGAGGTCTGACCAGTGAGCAAAATTCGCCATGGGTTGGAATGACCCTATGGTTAACCAAGAGGCCAAGCTCAAATTGCACTTGTCTTGGTTTGGGTGGATAGCTTAAGATTTATCACCTATAGGGGGTATACAATTAAGTGATAAAAAAATGGCGTGTACAAAGAAGCATGCAAACAACTTTGTAGCACTAATTTTAAAAAACCTTTAATAATGACACTGTAGTGACATGCCATGGTTCACGGTAACTCCAATTAAACGCACAAAGAAGCGGAGAATCAGGTCAGTGCGAAGCTTATTAAAAACCTAAGTTCTTTAGGAATGTTGACCACCCCGCCTTAAACTTCTCTTATAGTTTGTTCTAGTGGATGAGCCGTACTTCCCATGAGTTCATAGCATCCAGTTTTTAAATTCATGAAAAACATGTTTCATAGTTTTAGGTCTTTTAATGTTATAAAAACATATTTTCCACAAAACACATAGCATGTCACAATGAATATGTTTTAGGCGTGTAGAATTAAAGACCGGTTTAATGTCATCTTACATTATAGTTATTAGTCCGTATTCCATTTGTTTAGGCATGTAAACATTTAAACTAGTAAACAAATTAGCATGTAGGAACATAATAAACAAGATAACATTAAATAAAACAAGTAACAAGTAATAATCCGAGTTCTCTACGAGTCTTTCCTAATTGGAAAACCATAAGACCCTCACTAGGTTTTCATCAAGTGCCTAGATCGCCCCATATATCACAAATTAATGTGATTGAGTAGGTCTTATAGCCGGAATTTAGGAAACAAATCAAACTTATCAATTCAAAAGATCTATTTTCACAAAAGATAAAAAATATTTAATTTCCAAAAAATAAAATATTTACAAGATCTTTTA
>BQNB010132843.1:0-18562 GCA_026074375.1 Tanacetum coccineum
CTCCTACTAATAACGGAAGTACCAAAGACGTCTAACCTCTGGTTGTCCAAGTTGAAAATCAAAAACCAAATTCTGAGCCCGTTGTTGATCCCGTTAGTACTCTGATGACTAACCCAAAACCGTCAATTCCATATCCTTCAAGACGTAATGATGAAAAGCGCCGTGAAAAAGCTAACGACCAAATTAAGAAATTCTACAAAATCTTTCAAGATATGAGTTTCAAAATTAGTTTAGCGGATGCTTTGATTCTTATGCCAAAATTTGCCTCAACTCTTAAAGCTTTAATCAGAAACAAAGAAAAATTAAGTGAAATGGCTAGAACTCCTTTGAATGAGCATTGTTCAGCGGTCATCCTAAACAAGTTACCCGAAAAACTTGGAGACCCCGGCAAATTTCTCATACCGTGTGATTTTCCCGGAATGGAAGAGTGCTTAGCCTTGGCTGATCTTGGCGCTAGCATAAATCTCATGCCATTATCCGTGTGGAAAAATCTTTCTCTTCCTGAGCTCATTCCTACTTGTATGACTCTTGAACTTGCAGACCGATCGATTACCAAACCGATCGGTATCGCCGAAGATGTCTACCTAAAAGTAGGAAAGTTCAAATTCATGGCCGACTTTGTAGTCGTTGACTTTGATGCCGATCCCCGAGTTCCCCTAATTCTCGGGAGATCCTTCTTAAAGACCGGACGTGCTTTGATTGATGTGTACGAAGGAGATTTAACTCTTCGTGTTAGAAAAGAAGCCATAACATTCAATCTTGACCAAACTTCGAGATATTCCTCTAATTACGATGATATGACGACGAACCGAATCAAAGTCATTGAAATGGCTTGTGAGGAGTATTCTCCAGAAGTTCTTAGTTTCTCTGGTGTGATTGCAAGTGGCAATCCCACTCCTTACTATGACCCGATCATTTCTACCTCTTCTCCGACTCTCACTCCTTTCGGGGATAGTGATTTTCTTCTTGAGGAAGTCGATGCTTTCCTCGCTCTTGAAAATGATCCAACTTTACTGGAATTTGATGACTCTTACTATGACCCGGAGGGGGACTTTCTTCTTCTAGAATCATTTCTTAATGATGATCCATCACCCCCTCCCAATTAAGGAAATTATTTGCCAGAAATTCGAAAAGAACTGAAAGTTTGTGAAGCTAAAACTGATAAATCTTCAATTGATGAACCTCCCGAAGTCGAACTCAAGGACTTACCTCCTCATCTCGAATACGCATTTTTGGAAGGTGACAACAAGTTGCCCGTCATAATTGCTAAAAACTTGACTGTCGAGGAAAAAGCCGCTCTCATAAAGGTTTTGAAGTCACATAAGCGATCCATCACTTGGAAACTCTACGACATCAAGGGTATTAACCCGTAATTTTGTACTCACAAGATTCTTATGGAAGAGGACTACAAACCGGCGGTTCAACACCAAAGACGAGTGAATCCAAAAATCCACGATGTCATCAAAAAGGAGGTTGAAAAACTTCTTGACGCTAGATTAAATTACCCAATCTCGGATAGTCCTTGGGTAAGCCTCGTAAATTACGTACCTAAAAAGGGTGGTTTTACCGTTGTTGCAAATGATGAAAATGAATTAATTCTGACTCAACTGGTTACGGGATGGCGTGTAAGCATTGACTACCGAAAGTTAAATGAAGCCACTCGTAAAGACCACTTTCCACTACCGTTTATGGATCAAATGCTTGAGAGATTAGCGGGAAACGAGTACTATTGTTTTCTCGATGGTTTCTCAAGTTACTTTCAAATTCCCATAGACCCTCATGATCAAGAAAAGACAACATTCACGTGTCCTTATGGAACGTTCGCCTACCGTCGCATGCCTTTTGGCTTATGCAATGCACCGGGCACGTTCCAAAGGTGTATGATGGCTATCTTTCATGATATGATCGAAAAAACGATGGAAGTCTTCATGGACGACTTTTCGGTCTTTGGGAATTCATTCGAAAATTGCCTCTCTCGTGTAGACAAGATGCTTCAAAGGTGCGAAGACACCAATCTTTGTCTAAATTGGGAAAAGAGTCATTTTATGGTAAAGGAAGGCATTGTCCTTGGCCATAAGATTTCCAAAAAAGGGATTGAGGTTGATAAAGCCAAAATCGATGTGATTGCTAAGTTACCTCATCCCACCACCGTAAAGGGTGTTCGGAGTTTTCTCGGTCATGCCGGTTTCTACCGATGATTCATTAAGGATTTTTCCAAAATTTCCTGACCGATTACTCATCTCCTTGAGAAGAATAGTCCGTTCATTTGCTCCGATGATTGTATTCAAGCTTTTCAAACATTAAAGCTAAAACTTACCGAAGCTCCAATCTTGATTGCCCTAGACTAGGACCTACCCTTTGAGCTTATGTGCGATGCAAGCGACTTTGCCATAGGTGCAGTCTTGGGGAAACGTCATGAAAAACACTAGGCCTATACACTATGCTAGTATAACAATGAACAAGACAGAATCGTATTACACTACGTCAGAGAAAGAAATATTAGCCGTGGTGTATGCCTTTGAAAAAATTCGGTCTTATCTCATCTTGAACAAAAGCGTAGTGTATACAGATCACTCTGCCCTAAAATATCTCTTTGCTAAAAAAGATTCTAAGGCAAGATTGCTCTGGTGGGTTCTCCTCCTTCAAGAGTTCGATTTCAACGTAATTGACATAAAAGGAGCCGAGAATCTCGCGGCTGATCATCTTTCCAGATTAGAAAATCCGTATGAAAATGTTCTCGACCCAAAGGAGGCAAATGAAAAGTTTCCTCTCGAAACACTTAATATGGTGACTTCTCGTGATAACTCAAGTACCCTGTGGTTTGCCGATTATGCAAATTACTACGTAGGGAATTTTATTATTAAAGGGATGTCGTCCTAGCAGAAAAACAAATTTTTCAAGGATAATAAACATTACTTTTGGGACGACCCCTATTTGTTTAAAATATGTACGGATCAAATGATCTGGCGGTGTGTTGCTGGCCAAGAAGCTGTTGACATCCTCACAACTTGCCATAGTGGACCCACCAGGGGACATTAAGGTGCCAACTACACAGCCAAAAAAGTTTTTGACTCTGGATTTTATTGGCCCATGATTTACAAAGATGCCCATAACTTGGTCACCCGATGTGACACTTGTCAGCATCAAGGAAAAATTTCGTAACATGATTAAATGCCTTAAAATTCCATCCAAGTTTGTAAAATCTTTGACGTGTGGGTTATTGATTTCATGGGGTCATTCCCGTCTTCACGAGGGAACAAATATATACTCGTGGCGGTCGACTACTTGTCAAAATGGGTTGAAGCGAAAGCGCTCCCCACCAACGACGCCCGAGTTGTTTGTAAATTTCTTAAATCTCTATTTGCCCGATTTGGTGCCCCTCGAGCTATCATAAGTGATCGCAGAACCCATTTTTACAATGACCAGTTTGCAAAGGTCATGCTTAAATATGGAGTTACTCATCGACTCTCCACCGGGTCTCACCCACAAATAAGTGGGCAAGTTGAGGTATCCAATCGTGGTTTGAAACGAATTATTGAAAGAACCATAGGCGAAATCGTGCATCTTGGTCGGACAAACTAGATGATACACTTTGTGCCTTCCATACAGCTTACAAAATACCCATCGGGTGTACCCCATACAAGCTCGTGTACGAAAAGGCATGTCATCTACCGATCGAGCTCGAGCACAAAGCTTACTAGGCCTTAAAGCATGCAAACTTTGACCTTGAGACCGCGGGCGATCATCGTAAAGTTTAACTCAATGAATTAAATGAACTTTGTGATCATGCCTATGAGAACTCTTTGATCTATAAAGAGAAAACAAAGAGGATCCATTGACTCAAAGATCAAACAAGGCTGTTTTCAACGTCGTGTGATCATGTCCTCCTTTTTTAACTCTAGATTTAAAGATATTATCGGGCAAATTAAAATCCTGTTGGTCTGGACCGTTCACCATTACCCAAGTCTTTCCATATGGCACCGTTGAGTTATCTCGAAACTCTGGGCCAAATTTCATGGTGAACGGTCATCGAATTAAGCACTACTTTGGAGGGGACATACCACAATTGTTGTCCCGGATCTCCAAACCTTCCCCAAGGACAAATGAATTCAGGGAATGGGTCAAGCTTAGTGACCCTAAACAAGCGCTTCGTGGGAGGCAACCTTATGCTTATCATTTCTATTTATCTTTACTTATTCTCTATAGTGATGTGTGGAGGCTTTGTACTTTCTGTTTCTTGTTGTTTGTGCTTGTGTTTTTTGTAGGATTTAACCAAAAATTTTTGAAGACTCTCGTGTTCGGTATTTTGTCCCGGTCCACTCGAGCTTCCTAGCCCTTGCTTGCAATTAGTTTGGGGAAATCCAATATCCTAATCTTATCGACTAACGTTTATCTTTAAGCGTACTTAATAAACGGCTTAGGATTTACGTAGAGACCCTTCTTAAAACATTGAGGACAATGTTTAACTCTAGTATGGGAGGATCTATCGATTTGATTATGCCTGCTGCTGTTGTTCTCACGTACCCTGTTTTTCCATAAAAATTTAAAAAATTTCAAAAAGAAAATAAGTGTTTTGTCACAATTTTTGACTTTCCTGCTGGATAGAATAAGAGTAAATTTTGACCCGATTGAGTGTGTTGAGCTCTAGCTTGTTCCTTAACTTTTAGGCTAAGCGTTCGCGGAAATTCGCGAAGAACGAAAAATGATAGAGTTAAGTATGAGTTGGATGCTAAACTAGGATTATTTGGAAATCTTAAGAGCTCATGTATGTAATTTGTGGCTTTTTCTCCCATAAGCTCTTAACCGGATTAATATACATGCTGTTTTTGGAGATTAAACTTAAATCAACAATTTTTATGTAGAGTATAGCAAAAATTTTAGTCTTAGTTCAAACTTATACTTGAATTTTTCAAAAAAAAGTTTTCTCTATGAATTTTTTTTTATTAAATTTAATGATAAAATGATAGAAAATATAATTAAATAAAAGCTGTGGGTTGATAAAAGTTTACTCCCTCTTGCCGGCTCACAACCAATGTGGTAGTCTTCTAAAGAAAGCCCATAGTAAGAATAAAAATCCGAGACTGATAAAAGTTTGCTGCATCTTGCCGGCTCACAACCGATGTTGCAGCCTTTTAAAAAGTCGAGGGTTACAATTGCATAAATGTTTAATATTAAGTTTGAATTAATAAATAGATTTCTTTTTGTTAAATTCAAATATGCTTTTGAACTTTGACTATTCTATTTTAAAAAGCTATGTTTATACGGAAAACCTGAGAGTTTTTGAAACCTAAGGTCCATGAGTCCCGATAATAGTCTATGTGGGGTGTCAAAAGCCTGGTCACTTAGCCGCAAGGTTGGAATGTGCCGAGACGAAAGTCGCTACATGGGATGATCTCGCCTCAAA
This sequence comes from Tanacetum coccineum, assembly GCA_026074375.1. Taxonomy (NCBI): domain Eukaryota; kingdom Viridiplantae; phylum Streptophyta; class Magnoliopsida; order Asterales; family Asteraceae; genus Tanacetum; species Tanacetum coccineum. The sequence goes on from BQNB010132843.1 coordinate 5,405, forward strand.
CTCATTATTCTCGGGTGGAACGTGAAACATAGAATTTTCCAAAACGTTGATCCATGGTTGAAATTCACAATAGCACATTCACCTAAGATATAATAATTGTCGGGAGTAAAAGGTTCACAAGTTGCAAATATGAGTAGCGTTAGCATCTTAACTGATATTTAACTGTGATTTCGTTTTAAGTTTGGTTTGGAACGAGTGAAAAGTCATGGACGATGAATTTATTCTTTTTGGGGCATTCTCGGATCGAAATGCACCTTGTTCTATGATCCCAAATAAAAATAACGAAAGTCAAACAAGTTAGTTGCTTAAGAAGAAAAATAAAAAAAATGAGAAAAAATACAAAAATATTAGGGATAAGTGTATACATTTAAAAATGGTAAAAATGGGGCTTTTCTAAACTCTTGATTCTTTAATTCCCCTCGATGAACACTTAGCTACTTTTCGAAGTAATTAGTCGAGGGGGATCAAGATTCTTAGTTTTATAAGTGCTTACTTATAGCATTACGTGAGGACACGCAATATCTTAGTATGAGGGATTTTTGGTATGCGTTTAATTACACATACATTTGACCACTAAAATCAGACTTCAATGACTAAAAACGTACAAAAAATACACTGTATTTGTATGTTTTACATTTGTATTGTGCAGGTAATGGATATTCAAGAAAAGGACAAAATCGAAGCCAAAACGACAAAACCGAGCATGAGAACGGAAAGAGCGTGAAGAAAAAGTCAAAGTTAAATCAAAGTCAACCCCGGGGAGTGGCATCGGAAAGAGCATCGAAAACCAAACCCGAAAACCTAAATTGCCAAAAGTGGGCCCACCCGTACCCACCTAGTGGGCCCGGGTCAGCCCACTTACATATTTCACCCAAATAATAAACCACAAAAGCCCGAAACCTCTTTTATACATACCCGGCCCAAACTGCCAATCCAAGCCCAATCCATTTTAATCCCACAAGGACCTTCCATGTAATTAACTTATATACCCTCAAGGGCTAACTCTGCCAAATCCCCAAAACCTTTTATACACATAAGGACCATGGCTGCAACAAAGATATATGAAACGAGGGACTAATGTTGCCAATACACCAAACTTCAAATGTACTGTGCATCTTCCCCATTTCGCGCCCCACCTCCATTTTCACTATTTATTCTTACCCCGTGATTAAACCCATTAAACCCACCTTCTAGAAGCCAATAGTGATGCAATGAGTGACGTTTTTGGCCCTGACAGCTTGGCAATCCGTGCCAATCATTGGGAATGTTGACGTGGACAATAATCAAGGGTCGTGATTGATTTAAAGAAGCACACTTATGATTTGAAGGCCAAGATTGAAGCTCTCAACCCTCTCACACAAGAAACACAGCCAAGATCCTAGATGCTTCCATCCGGCTTATAAATAGAGGGCTTATCCCATTAGTTTAAAAAAAAGTTAGTTTTTTTGTGTTAAGTTTTTTAGTCTCTTTTAATGTAATTTTATTTAAGTTTTTTAAGAATTTCTGTATTTCAAATCTTTGTAAAAGTTTGGGTTTTTAATGAAAAGTTGAGGTTTGAGTTCTAAGATTCTAAGTTTGATCATTCTTATATAATCTGTCAAGCTTTGATAAGCTATGAAACAGCTTATAGATCTCATATAAAAGCTTCACTAAGCTTTTGGTTACTTGAATCAAGCCTTTGTTTACTGTTTTATCACTTTTTTTTTATTCTTGTTTCAATTATAAAAATCTAAAAAATTAAAAAAAAAGATCCACCATTTAAAATGCCTTAGCTTCTTTGGATGATAAGATAGCTTGGGAAGAGCTTATAGACCTCACTAGCTTGTCTTTTTACTTGTCTTTTTGACAAGCTAGAGCTTGTAGACTTGATTGTTTGCCCTGTTTTGAGCAATGGTGCTTGTAAGTCTTTATTTTTATTTTTTAGCTTATTTACTATTCAAGTGCTTATTACTGCTTATTTTCTGCTTATATATTCTTATTTATGTTTTCTTTTGATGTTTATTGCTTATTATGCTTAGGTTGTAGTTTAAAAATCTTTAGTGCAAGTTTTTCTTAAATCTGTCTTGTTTTAGCTTATAAAATTGCATAATCTTTAAACCTGTTGTTTTTGCTTATTTAAGTGTTAAAAGCTGTTCATTGGGCTTGTTATAAGTTATATGATATATGGTATAAGGTTTTGTTCATTAAAAATCAAGTTATTAAGTTAAAATTGGTAAATCACTTTTTAAAGGGGTGTTTGGTTTAACCTGTTTTGTGGGTGAAAATGGGTCAAAAATGCATTTTACCAATTGGGTCAGTTTAGCCTAGCTTGGATTTGTCATAAAAGTTAGTTAGTTTAAGTTTTTAAGCATTAAAACTAAAATACATAGTTTATCTTAATAGTTGTTTGAATCTGGTGGAATTTTGTCTTAAAAATCAGCTTATATGATTTGATTTATGCTTGTTGAGTTCTTGTGATGTTTTTGTGTTTGTGCAAATGTTAAAAGAGGTTAGAAACCAGGTCTAATATGCAGTATGGTTTGTGTTTTTGACAAAATCTTTCATAAATTTCACTAAGTGTTCTTTGTGAAAAAAAAACAGCCTTTTCAATTAGCTTTCTTATGCTTATCCATTATTTCAAAATAAGTTTTGATTGATGATATAAGATCTTTGAGGTCCAAAGTTTACCTGTTTGTAAGTTAAAAAGCCATAAGGATCTGTTTAGTGACTTATTTTTATGCTCGAAAGTGGCCATTTGCAAAAATAAAAAAAGGGTTAAGACTTGTATGATTTTTGATAACAACCAATTTCTTAAGCATTTTTCTTGTCTTATCTTTGATTCAAACTCCTTTTTGAGTAATGATTCTTGTAGCTTATTGTCTAAGCTACTCAGGGGTATAGCCCCTTAAGCCATAAGTATCCATCTTTGGGCTTATTTTTTAGCCCAAAGGTCCCTAATTTGGGTTTGGGCTGCAGATTTTGGCATTTTGGCTTATTGACTTATTTGCTTGGTTTTCTGGCTTATTTGTGCTCATAATTGCTTATTAGGTTTGTCTAGTTATTTGGTTTTGCTTATTTTGCTTTCTCCTTTGCTTATTTTATTAGAAAAAGCTAAAAAGTTTAGCATTTTTATGCCTTAGTATAAAATGTCATACCTGGTAGCTTTTAGTGCTTATTGAGTGCTTATTTGTGTAATTTAAAAAAAATTGTCTTCATTAAAAAGGGTTATTTTTAAGCCCTTAAGGCTTTTGTAAAAAAAATTGAAAAAAAAAACAAAAGGGGAAAGTGGAGGTCCAAGGTGAGCACAAGGCTCGAACCTGGGACCTCAACACTCTCAACCCTTTACACACTCTCACTACCACTGCGCCCTGGGAACTTTTTCGTTATAGTCCTAGGGTGTTTGGTATTTAAGGGCATTTTGGCCCTTTAAGCCTAAAAGTTATTCGTAGCTTATTTTGGGTTTTTCTTGGCTTATTAGATAAGTTGAGTGAGTGTGCTTATTTTTTCTGCATTCCTTGCAACTTTTAGGACTTTTCTGTAATTTTTCATATTTTTCCAACATTATTTGTTATTTTTTCTTTAATTATCGTAGTTCAAATTTTTAGAAAATCAATTAAAAATAGTAAATTAATTTTAAAAAATACAAAAAAATAGTTTTTAGATTTAGAATAAATAGTTTTAGGTTTACAAAGTTTAAAATCTTTTCCATCACTTTTAGATTTTTAATCTCATTTTTAAGCTTTTTAAATTAACTTTATAAAATAGATTTTTATTATAAAAAATAGTTAAAAATAGTTTTCTGAGTTTTTATCACTTTTTTTCTAAAAATCATTTTTTTAGAATTTTTAGGGATTAATTTGCTATTTTCTAGGATTTTTAATACATTAAATAAGGTTTTAATTCATAAACAAATTATAAAAAACTCAAAAAAATATAATTCTTTTTTAGAAAATTTTCTTTTATCATATAGTTTCTAGGAAAATTAGTTTTGCTTCCGTAGGGTTTAAATTGCAAAATTTCACTTTTTAAAGAACGGGATTCATTCCCGTTCACGTTTTTCGTGTTTTTAAGCTCAAATCAACTCCGTTTTCATTCTAGTTTCCTTTAATCTTATTTTTTAGTTAATTAGAATCTATTAAAAGTGAAAAATTCATTTTAGGTTTATTTTTGGGAATTTAGGGTTTTTAGTCACAGTTTAGGGTTCCCGTTTTACGTTTTTAGCTAAAATTTGTCTTCCCTTAAGTATTTTTAAGTTTTTGCCTTATTTTTCTTGTAGTTTTAGAAAACCAATATCAATCTTATCCCATTCAAACACCGATTCTCAAAACGACTCTCGACTTTCAATTGCTTTCCTCATCGGGGATAACGACCCGGGAATCATACTTCCGGATTACTATAACTAAGATCTTTTGATTCCTATCCTTCTTTTTATATATTTATAAGTATATTTTATATATATTTAATATATATTAAAGAGTGTAGTCAGGAGTGATCAATAAGCTTTATTAGATCCTATATAAGTCACTTGTTTAAGCCTTGAACCATAAACCCACACTGTTTGGTTTACTAAACCAAACGAACCCGTTTTGGATTTTTAAGCTAACAAGCTCTTTTCATAAGCTATAAGCTTGTAAAAGTTACTTATTTTAGCTTATAGTAATAAGCTATAACCTGCAAATTTGATTTCAAAATCAAAAATACAAAAATTATGGAATTTGGACTAAAAACGCAAAACATTTCATGCAAAGGGGTATATATTGTAAATTATGAAACTTTATAACTTTTGGGCCAAAAATGTAATTATTCTAAAGTTAAACTTCAGGGGTTTGTTTTGTCATACTTGAAAGTTAAAGGTTTAAAGATTTTAAAAGTTATATTAAAAGGATTAACTTTGTATATATATATATATATATAAACCAAGGGTATATGTTGTCATTTTACATTCTTAAAGGTATAAAATGTAATATTTTTATATTAACTATAAAAATATATTTAAATATTATAAGACTCGATTTTATTAAAGCCCGACACATTTGTCGTTATCATTCGTCGATCGAAACACTATAAAATCAATTATGTTATAAATATAACATAATTTATCATCCACTAGCTTTTAAAGAAACCTAAAATGATAAAATCTTATCATTTAATCTATAACGTATCACGTTACTAGGGAATTTCATGTGAGGGGATTTCATTTGGGTAGACGTTTTGACGAGTTGCTGGATTTACGATTTAAAGTGTCCTAGCTCCTCAAACATTTACTACATGACCTCTGGATTATGATAGCCCGAACAGTGATACGATATTTTCACAAGTTATCAAACCAAAAACCGTTAAACTTTATGAAATAAAGTTTGTAATATCAACAATCGAACTAAGACTTGACATATTACCCCCAGGTTGCGTGACGAGGCTGTTTACTCTCATTTGAATTAAATTTCAAATCAATCAACTACCTTGATAAGGTGAGTTCATAGTCCCACCTTTACATGTTTTCTAAATCCCGTAGGGAGATACATGCTATAAACCATGAATACAAGTATTTTCAAGGGCTACAAGATAGGATCCAATGATTGCAATTAAATGAAGGGACAAGATCAGTTTGAAAGGGAGCGTGTATTCAGACCTAGAAGCTTCTTCTCAGGCTATAAATACAGGACCTTCTCACTTACAGTGATGATCTAGCTTAACGAGGAGTAGTGTAAAACATAGCTCGTAGCTTATTGTAATTTTTAGCTTAATGTCATTTAAATACTTGTAATTTTCATTTAGAAGCTTTCTAATCTGTTTTTATTAATAAAAGTTCAAGTTTACTTATCATACTGAGTTTTAATCCGTTTTACTTAATATGCAAAATATGGTTTAAATAAGATGCTATTGTTACATAAGCTCTTATAAGTTCATCTTAGCTCATCTTAGTCTATAAGCTAAGATAGAAGTAAATTTGATCATTAATCTACTTACACATTTAAAATCAGTTTACCTTATGCTTAATATGGATTTGGTTGCTATTGGATGATAAGCTTACCTTGGAAGAGCTTATAGGACTTTACTAGCTTGTCTTCTAGATAAGCTAGAGCTGTTGAGTAGCTCCTCGAGCATATTTTCCTTGTTTATGCAAAGGCTCCTTGTAAGTTCAAGTTTCTTTTTAAGTTTTAGCTTAAAATTACATTTGCTTATTCTCAGCTTATATCTTGCTTATTTGTGCTTAATATTGTGTTATTATGCTTATTACATGTGCTTGATTATCTGTTTTTAAGTTTAATAGTTTAGATCATAGTTTTTCATATTTCGTCTAAAAATCATTAAAAATCAAAAATATATTAGCATAGTGTTAATCATAGTTGTTAAATCTGATTTTAATGTTTAAATGTTGTTATTGGATGATAATTAGTGAGTTTGAATATCTGGATTTGAAGTCTATGGATTAAAATCATGATTTGTTTTGATAATTGTTAAGATAATCTAGTTAAAGGGGTGTTTGGCACAGCAGTACTAACTGAGAGTTAGTACTGCTTGTGACTACTTTGGATCTTAAAACTGAATTTGGAGATCATTTTTTTGGTTTATAAGTTTGAATTCTAGTTTCTTTGTTTAAGTTTGATCAAGTTTTTATAAATTTTCTAGTTTAAACTTTAAATCTGTGAGCATTTAGTCAGTCATATTAGCATTTTTAGCTTAAATGGTTTCTGGCTGTTATTATTGCTTTCATTGCTTTTAGGTTAGTGTTTTTTTAAGTGTCAAAACAAGTTTCTTAGATTGCACTTGTGGAATTATAGTTTTGGGTAAAATATTTGTCAACTGCATCAGCAGCAAAAACAGACACACAGTCACTTTCTAGCTTATTTTTCAAAGGGTTTAAGTAGTTATTAGCTTTATATTTTCATAGCTTAAGTAGTTTATAGGTCATTTATTAACTTTTTAGCTTATTTTTCACAAACATGTCCTTTTACTTATCTGTTTTTAAGATTAAAAAGTGCATTTTGTCTTTTCCAAACCAAAACACACCTAGCACCTTCTGAGAAATTCAGCAGTTTTTAAGTAACATTTTCATCAAGCACTTGTCTTTCAAAGATCTTTTCAAAAGCTTTGTGAAGAAGCTTATAAGTCAAGCTTTTCAGTAGTTCAAGTCATTTTTTTTCAAAAGTACTTTAGCTTATAGAAAAATAAGCTCAAAATAGCTCTTAAGGTCTGTTTGGTTTGAAGTCTTAGTTAGAGTGCTTATTAATTTTGTCAGCTTATTTCTTGCTCTTTTTGCTTATATCTAGTCTAGATTAGCTTATTAGGATAATGATAGGTTACCTGTAGCTTGTTAGGTCCTAGAGTTAGCTTATTTGAGTTTTTGAGTTCTTAAGCTTTGAAAAAAGCCAAAAAGAAATAATTAAGTGTTTTACTGTCTTTTAAGCCAATTTTTCAGCTTATTTAGTAAGTTTCAATAATAGTTGCTTTTATTAAATTTGTTTCTTTTCTGTTTTTCTACAACTTTGTTTTTAAACTTTTTCAAAATAAAAAAAATAAAAAGGTAAGAGGCAGGATTCGAACCTGTGTCCTCTTACCTATCACACACACGTCCCACTCCACACACATTGTAACCATCATGCTACAATAGCTCATCCAGTATTTCTTTGCAAAATCTATTATTTATATACAACTTAGCTCTTTTAGTATTATAAACTGTCTTTGCTTATTTCACAGCTTATTTGATAAGCTGTATTTCCAAGCTTATTTTTCTTAGATTCCTCATTATTCAAGCTATTTTCATAATTTTTTCTGAATTTTTATAAAATGTTTAGTATTTTTTATATTTAATTTTCTTTAAAATCGTTTTTAATTCATAAAAAATTATAAAAAAATCAAAAAATATAATTCTCTTTTAGAAAAAATTCTTTTATCATATAGTTCCTAGGAAAAGTAGTCTTGCTTCCGTAGGGTTTAATTTGCAAAATTTCACGTTTTAAAGAACGGGATTCATTCCCGTTCACGTTTTTCGTGTTTTTAAGCTCAATCACTCCCGTTTTCATTCCTAGTTTTCCTTTAATCTACATTTTTATTTATTGAAAGTCTAATAAAAGTGCAAAATTCCATGTCAAGTTTATTTTTGGAAATTTAGGGTTTTTAGTCACAATTTAAGGTTTTCGTTTTACATTTTTAGCTAAAATTTGTTTTTCCTTAAGTATTTTTAAGATTTTGCCTTGTATTTCTTGTAGTTTTAGAAAAAAATATCAATCTTATCCTATTCAAACATCGATTCTCAATACGACTCTCGACTTTCAATTGCTTTCCTCATCGGGGATAACGACCCGTGAATCATACTACCGGATTACGATAATTGAGATCTTTTGATTCCTACCCTTCTTCTTATATATTTATAAGTATATTTTTTATATATTTACTATATATTAAAAGGTAAGTCAAAGAGATTCAAGTATTTGGCGCCGCTGCCCGGGGAGGATTGTCTACGAATTGTTTGAAGCCGTTTGCAAAACTTTGTATTAAGATCCTTCCAAGAGAAGTTATTTTTTGTTTATTTTTCATATTATAAAATAACAAAAATAATTTTTCATTTTCTTTTATTAGTATAATTAAAATATAAAACCAAAAATCTAAAAAAAAAGAAAAACCAAAAACATAAAAACATTATCCATAAAAATAAAAAAATAAAAAAAATAAAAAAAAATAAATTCACCAAGTTGGTAAAAGAACACCAACAAATAATACTTTCAATTGAAGTATTATCCATAAATAAGTTCCCGAACCAAAGATTAAAAACTTGCCTTTTGTGTCTCTTGCGACGTACGGCTCACCTTCGAATGTTAAACAAACACTTTTGTGCGTTTTTTTAAGAGTTACCGAGAAGCAAGTTGATTATTAGGTTTAAGTGTCTTATCTCATTGTCCGTATATAAAAATTTCATTTAAAAATAAACCAAAAAAAAAACTAGTATAAATTTTCTTTTTACATTTTAGTGCATGCGCACTCGTTCTTAATCTCGTAATTCTAACCGTCAACAACAACAAGTCAATCCGACTTTTGTTGAACCATTCAATCTTATTGAACCTATTCCCGTAGTTACAATGGATGATAATCGTACTATGGCTCAATTGCTTGAAGCACCCACCGTGGGTTACGAGGATGCCATCGTTGTGCCCAAAATCACCGCGGACAACTTTGAGCTTAAGCACGGTTTGCTTACCCTCGTTCAAAACAAACAATTCTTTGGACATGACAAAGAAGACCCTCATGCTCACATCCGTTATTTCAACAAGATCACTTCTACGATGAAGTTCCCGAACGTCCCGAGTACGTCGGTAAAGCTTATGCTTTTCCCATTTTCTCTCGAGGGTGCAGCCCGGATTTGGCTTGAAAAAGAACCCCCTCGATCGATTCTCACATGGGATGATCTTGTTTCGAAATTCATCAACAAATTTTTCCCTCCTTCCAAAACAACAAATCTTCGAAATGAAATCACGAGATTTTAACAACGATTTGATGAAACTTTCTACGAAGCATGGGACCGATTCAATGATCTTCTTCGAGCATGCCCACATCATGGATTTTCGGAGTTACATCAACTCGATACTTTCTATAATGCTTTGAACTCTAATGATCAAGATTCGTTGAATTCCGCCGCGGGTGGTAACTTTTTGGATAAAATGACTCGTGATTGCATAAGAATCATTGAAAGCAAATCCAAAGTTCGTAATTCACGTAACAAACCGGTTGTTGCCAAAGTGAGTTCGAGCAGTTCTACCCTCGGTATTTCTCCCGATGTTGCTGAACTTAAAGATATGGTGAAAGCTTTACTTCTCGAAAAGAAAGATCAAACCTAAGCTCCCACTCCCGTGAAAGCGGTCGAGGAAAGTTGTGTTACTTGTGGTGGTACTCATTCTTACCTAAATTGTCCCGCCACCGATGGCAACGTTTATCGTGACAATATTCAAGAGTATGCTTCCCAAGCTGCAGCAGCTAATTTCAATCAAGGAAATACCGGTTACCGAGCCCCAATTGCTAATCAAATTCGACCTCCCGGTTTTCCTCCCGTTCAACAAAACCAAGGAAATAGCCAAAACCGTTACAACCAAAACCGAGGAAATAATTACAACCAAGCTTCCACCTACCAACCCCCGGTTAATCAAGGCCAAATTTACCGAACTCCGATTAATCAACCCCCGTTTTACTAAGCTTCACCTTACCAAGCTCCGGCTCCGCAAACACAAGGTGTGACAAAGAACGATTTTGAAAGCTATGTCAAAGCTAATGATGCAGTGATGAGGAACATGCAAGACCAAAACCAAAATTTGCAAAATCAAATGACCAATTTAACGGATATGCTTTCCAAGTTTGTGAATTCAAATACCGCTTCTACTTCAGGTTCAGGGACACTCCCTAGTAATACCATTACTAACCCGAAGGTAGATTTGAAAGGTATTACCACCCGAAGTGGTGTTGCTTATCAAGGACCCACGATTCCTACTACTTCACCTACTAAAGTAGTGGAACGTGAAACTGAGGTGACAAAGGACACGATACCTCCTCTTAATAACGAAAGTACCAAAGACGTCCAACCTTTGGTTGTCCAAGTTCAATCCCAAGTACCAAATTCTAATCCTGTTGTTGATCCCGTTAGTGCTCTGATGCCTAACTTGAAACAATCAATTTCGTATCCTTCGAGAGGTAATGAGGAAAAGCGACGTGAAAAAGCTAACGACCAAGTTGAGAAATTCTACAAAATCTTTCAAGATATGAGTTTCGAAATTAGTTTAGCGGATGCTTTGATTCTTATGCCAAAATTTGCCTCAACTCTTAAAGCTTTAATTGGAAACAAAGAAAAATTAAGTGAAATGGCTAGAACTCCTTTGAATGAGCATTGTTCGGCGGTTATCCTAAACAAGTTACCCGAAAAACTTGGAGACCCCGGCAAATTTCTAATACCGTGTGATTTTCCCGGAATGGAAGAGTGCTTAGCCTTGGCCGATCTTGGCGCTAGCATAAATCTCATGCCATTATCCGTGTGGAAAAAGCTTTCTCTTCCTGAGCTCACTCCTACTTGTATGACTCTTGAACTTGCAGACCGTTCGATTACCAAACCGATCGGTATCGCCGAAGATGTCTACCTAAAAGTAGGAAAGTTCAAATTCCCGGCCGACTTTATAGTTGTAGACTTTGATGTCGATCCTCTAGTCCCCCTAATTCTCGAGAGATCCTTCTTAAAGACCGGACGTGCTTTGATTGATGTGTACGAAGGAGAATTAACTCTTCATGTTGGAAAAGAAGCCGTAACATTCAATCTTGACCAAACTTTGAGATACTCCCCTAATTACGATGAAATGACGGCAAACCAAATCGACGTCATTGAAATGGCTTGTGAGGAGTATTCTCAGGAATTTCTCGGCTTCTCCGATGTGATCGCAAGTGGAAATCCTACTCCTTATTATGACCCGATCGTTTCTACCTCTTCTTCGACTCTCACTCCCTTCGGGGATAGTGATTTTCTTCTTGAGGAAGTCGATGCTTTCCTCGCTCTTGAAGATGATCCAACTTCACCGGAAGTTGATGACTATTACTATAACCCGGAAGGGGATATTCTTCTTCTTGAATCATTTCTCAATGATGATCCATCACTACCCCCTCCCAACCAAGGAAATTATTTGCCTGAAATTCAAAAAGAACTTAAAATTTGTGAAGCTAAAACTGATAAATCTTCAATTGATGAACCTTTCGAAGTCAAACTCAAGGACTTACCTCCTCATCTCGAATACGCATTTTTGGAAGGCGACAACAAGTTTCCTGTCATAATTGCTAAAGACTTGAGTGTCGAGGAAAAAGCCGCTCTCATAAAGGTTTTGAAGTCACACAAGCGAGCCATCACTTGGAAACTCTCCGACATCAAGGGTATTAACCCGAAATTTTATACTCACAAGATTCTTATGGAAGAGGACTACAAACCGACAGTTCAACACTAAAGACGGGTGAATCCAAAGATCCATGATGTCATCAAAAAGGAGGTGGAAAAACTTCTTGACGCCGGATTAATTTACCCGATTTCGGATAGTCCTTGGGTAAGCCCCGTACATTGCGTACCGAAAAAGGGTGGCTTTACCGTTGTTGAAAATGATGAAAATGAATTGATTCTGACTCGACTAGTTACGGGATGGCGTGTATGCATTGACTACCGAAATTTAAATGAAGCCACTCGTAAAGACCATTTTCCACTACCGTTTATGGATCAAATGCTTGAGAGATTAGCAGGAAACGAGTACTATTGTTTTCTCGATGGTTTCTCGGGTTACTTTCAAATTCCCATTGACCCTCATGATCTAGAAAAGACAACATTCACGTGTCCTTACAGAACGTTCGCCTACCGTCGCATGCCTTTTGGCTTATGCAATGCACCAGGCACGTTCTAAAAGTGTATGATGGCTATCTTTCATGATATGATCGAAAAAACAATGGAAGTCTTCATGGATGACTTTTCGATCTTTAGGAATTCATTCGAAAATTGTCTCTCTCATGTAGACAAGATGCTTCAAAGGTGTGAAGACACCAATCTTTGTCTAAATTGGGAAAAGAGTCATTTTATGGTAAAGGAAGGGCCATAAGATTTCCAAAAAGGGATTGAGGTTGATAAAGCCAAAATCAATGTGATTGCTAAGTTACCTCATCCCACCACTGTAAAGGGTGTTCAGAGTTTTCTCGGTCATGCCGGTTTCTACCTACGATTCATTAAGGATTTTTCCAAAATTTCCGGACCGATGACTCATCTTCTTGAGAAGAATACTCCGTTTATTTTTTCCGATGAATGTATTCAAGCTTTTTAAACGTTAAAGAAAAAACTTACTGAAGCTCCAATCTTGATTGCCCCAGACTGGAACCTACCCTTTGAGCTTATGTGGGATGCAAGCGACTTTGCCATAGGTGCAGTCTTGGGGCAACGTCATGAAAAACACTTTAGGCCTATACACTATGCTAGTAAAACAATGAACGAGGCGGAATCGCATTACACTATGATGGAGAAAGAAATGTTAGCCGTGGTGTATGCCTTCGAAAAATTCCGGTCTTACCTCATCTTGAACAAAAGCATAGTGTATACGGATCACTCCGCCCTAAAATATCTCTTTGCTAAAAAAGATTCCAAGGCGAGATTGCTCCGGTGGGTTCTCCTCCTTCAAGAGTTCA
>BQNB010132844.1:0-18562 GCA_026074375.1 Tanacetum coccineum
GGCCTCCGAAAGTTTAGAAATCAATAAAACCGAATTCTGCATTTTATAAATCAATACTTGCTGATGCGATTTTCATGAGCTTAGTGCAATAATACATATTTCTTTTAGACTTGGTGAATTTGTTTCTCTTGTCTACATTACTTAAATCTTATGGTCCACTAAACAGTTTGTTTACAATAACATTACTTGATTTACTTAATCATTGTTTTATGATTAAAACCTATGAATTCACTCAATAATTTTGTTGACTTTTTAGCATGTTTTATCTCAAGTTTTCAGGTATATTGCTCAGAGGGAAGCCGCACATATTGAAATTCAGAGACTCTTCCTTTTTATACATTCGATAAAACTTCTTTTAAAAATACTATGTTTTGTAAAAACTTTCTCTTATTTACAATCGATGGAAACTTTATCCAAACATCATGTCATGTTTTAAACACTTGTGATATTTTGAAACTGTTGGGACCTATTTGTCAACTCTAATGTTTTAACGTATCGAATGTGAAACATTTTGAAATATATTTTAAAACATCTCACTTTAAGATCGTTTTCTATGACTTGTACTTCTTGTCCATGACGTCGTACCTCAATGCTACCTTTCCGCTGTCGTCCCTTAAATTTGAGGGTGTGACATATGATACTTTAGAACAGGTTTGTGAATTTAATGTTACTTCTAGATCTGTCCCAGTGGTTTTTAAGGTGTTGATTCAAGCAGAGAATAGCCTTCACTGCACGTTGATTGTCTTGATGAAGTACTTCCCCATTGATTTTTCGGCATATGAAGGTATGAAATCGCTCCTTAAATTTTTATACGAAGTTATACATGAGAGAAGTTTCTAGTGGGTCAATGTTTAATATTCTAAAATTGGGTACCTGCAAAAAAAAAAAAGCTATTGTTGATGAATTGGAGTACCTGATATGGAGGAATGCTATTGTGCTTTGACAGATTCTCAATCGATTGGGGGGGGGGGGCTATCCCTGAAGGCCACACAAAGCCTAGATTGATCTATGAGCAAGCCCCCCTATACACTTGCAAGAACAAAGCAAGGGTCGTCTCGTTTTAACTTCCTGTTTTGTTTTTGAATTTTTCTTTTATATATGATCTTGAATACCTTCACGACGAGCTACCGGAAATTAAGAAAAGAACACATCCCTCTTCAATTACTAAAACACCACCTGCAAGGTATACTATTAAAGGCATTGAAGAAAAAAAAATCATGATTTAACTATTGTTGGAGTTCCCCGGTCGTACTTGGCATATGACAAAGGATGTTGCTCTTGCGTAATTATCTTAATTGCCGGGACCACAACGTCAACATTTTACTAGAGCTCTTAATGATCAACACGAGTGTCCAATAACACAAAGTCAAATAACTATTGAGGGAAATTTCTGAGTCTGGTAGGTTTGTCTTCAGCTGTTGGGTGGGCGGAATAGAGATCTGGTATGCGGGGTATTGGAATACAAGTTTTTTTTTTTAATTTTTAAAGGAAATTGTTGTAAAGCCACTGGCTGGCGAGTGTTGTGATCAGGGAAGGAGAAAGAATGAGATTACTGTTACATGTTCAAAAGAGGAATGGTGAACACCCCACCGTTTTCGAAACAGGTTCACATTCGTCAATGACATTTTTTAAAGAGATGATTGTTTTCTGCCAAGTGGCTTCAAAACAAGATCTTCAACCATTAGTACGGGGGGGATTAGGTTTGATGGACTTTGTCAATTCTCTCAAAATGTTAACCCAACGGGGGGATCGTTATGAAGAACAGAACAGGAGGTTTATTGACAAAGAAGAGAAGACCAATTTTTGATGAAGTGCTGCTTTAGGTTGTTGAAATCGTTACCAAAGGGGGGGGGAAAGCTAAAAATAACCACAAGCAATCTTATCGTACATGTCCAGCAATTCTCAGTTAAAGAACCATAATATTCAAAATATGAGAACCACCATGGATCATTTAATGAAGACAAGAGCAAGAAGAGAAGGAAAAAGGAAGAAACGGCTAATTCCCTACAAGTTTGTAAAATTCTTCATGAAACAAGTCTTACTATCTTCAAGTTTGGGTAACTACGAAATTATGCCTTTTCGAGGGGAATATGGACATTAGTAAGGAATTAGAGACGCACATGTTTCATGTGTGAACAAGATTGATATGATCTTCTGCTTTACAAAGAATTGCTAAGGAGTTTAGAAGTGCTAGTTAGGTGTGGCAGTACTTCCATCAGAGAGGGGGCAAATCGGACTGCATTGCGAAAGGAACAGTGGACATTAGTGTTCATACTTAGTTTTTTTAAGAATGGTCAGGTGCCCCCCATTCTTTATATCTTATCTTGTATAATATATCAATATGTAGTGTACAAAAATAAGTATATATATGTTAAGTATAATTTTTCATGAATTTTTCATTAAATTCAAAAAAAATTATAATAATGTAGATCTTAAACACTATATTCCTTCTCTTTTAATAATTATAAGGGAGGAGCATTATTATTTATAATGTTCCAAAATAAGCTTTGCTAATTATTAGTAATAACATTTTCTCTCCCTAATAGTCTTAATACAATTGATATCACAAAATTTCATCAAAATGGAGATCTTTGAAATTTTGGGATAAGGGGAGAAGAAATGTTATTAAACTATGCAAACTAAATAAAAACGTGATCTAATTTGAAGATACTCAGGTGCTGGACTTCTTTCCTCGGTATGTGCAAAAAAGCTTTCGATAAGTTGTCGATGCAACTTAGTGCAGGGTGGGATTTTTTTCTCAAAAGAGTATAATCATCAAAGTTACAAAGGCCTTTGAATTTTATACTAAAGTACCTTGATCGGCGGGGGAAGTTTTTCAAAATGTTTTAGTGGCAAAATGGAGATACCCAAAAGACATGCGACATGTATTTAATTTTATAGAGTCTTATAAGGTGGTTTCAAGATTAGGTTATTGTTTCATTATCCTAGCCCTAAATACTGGGGATCTATGCAGGGACATTTCCATAGAATAAAGTAGGAAGTCCTTTGGTATGATACCCAATAGGTTAGTAAAAGGGAGTATATTGAATAATTACGGACTAAGACAGAGAATAACACTGGAAAATAATTACAAAAAGTGTGTAGTGATGATGTATTAGTAAGGCATTGAAGGGGTTGAAGAATGAATTAAGAAGAAAATGTTAAAGATAAAGGTTTGAAATAGAAAGAAGCCACCGCCCTTACACTTGGCAAAAAAACCGAAGTCAATACATATGCTATCTGAATCACTAGCTATTGTCTATGAGGTATTTGAAAGATAGACATCATGGACCTATGTTGTGTTGCAATGCACAATCACTCCCTGGCTCAATCATATCTCTTTAAATAGAAATTTTGTTTCATATTCTCAACAGGACGGACTTCACTAAACACATTATCTATCGACTTTCTCACTCCGAGTTAGTTGGTATTGAAAAGGTGGCAGTCAACTTCAGCCTCCTGTTACTAAAACCAAAGTGCACTATTGAGTCTAGAGCCATAAGAGATCATCCTATAAATTATTCACTACGACACTTATCTACTATTCAATTTGTTCTTCATACTATATGAAAACTAAGTATAAATATCAGCACGTCATATGCGTATCCTTGTGATTTTGCCAGAATCTTGAAGTGATACTAAATGTATTCAACTAAGTGTATGATGGAAATCCTTCCAGTTGCAATGCAACATCAAAACTAAGCTCTGGCTGGGGTAGGTGGACTTGTGAGATCCTATATGGATCTAACTTGGGACACTGGATATCGTTTCGGTCAGGACCTATGAATTGACGGTTGATGGGAATTTTAAAATGCCTAAATCTCTCGATGTGTTACAAAACCACTTTATCAAGTAACACATCGATTGATTTTCAAATCAATTTTTTATTTTAATTGGTGAGACAATAACTTACTGGTTCACTCATACCGTGTTGTCTGCTTTAAGACGCTCTGGTAATGAGAATGGCTAGTGCAGCTGCGAAACCCTATCAAAAAGATTCTTCAGAATTCTATCTGATCACAGCCAGTATTTATACTGATTAAAGGGGGACCGTGGTTATTGCAACCGTATTCGACGAAGTGACAAAGATGCTCTCGTCCATATCTGTTGATTATCACTAACCTAAACATGCAGATATTCTCGATGGTGGCAGCAACTAGTCCAAGACGAGTCAGATTCATAGCCACATGCTCATACCCGACCGACATATGTTAAGACATGATGAAAGCTCAAGTACATGTTTTAAAAGACTTTCGCTACTCTGATACTTCACGTCTTTCTTGAAGTCACGAAGTGTTAAAGTTAAAGAATTTCAAGAAAGATGATTATACAAACTTTCAAGATAAAGAAAGGTATGAGCATGTCGGTCTGAAGGTCACAAGAAGGCAAAAGATTACAAGATAACGTAAAGAGATGATGCTTGGCTGATGATCTCAAAGAAGCTTAAGATCATAGTTTATTATGCAAGAAGGAGCAAGCTCAAGATCAAGCTCACTACATATTAATGCAAGATAAAGAACAAAGAATCAAGACTACGAGCAAGAACGAAGACATTCGTAGAATGCTAAGATTAAGTTTTTGTAACTTGGAGTGACCTCCCTTAGGGGGAGATTGTTAGGAATCAAGAAAAGACTCGGTTACTATCAAAATAGTATGTTGTAGCTCGTAGTCAGTCGTTTGGTTACGTGTAAGCTAACCGGGCCAAGCACATGGACTAACCATGGGCTTGCCGTCCACATGTGGAAGTATATAAGCCCTCTCCATGCCTTGGAGAGGGTGTTGGTCATTTGTAAGAAACACCTTTTCTATGTTATTCTCTCTTTCTCTCTTTACAAGTGTCAACTATCCTTTCTCTTTCTAGTTCTTTCTTAGAAACTCATATAGGTCTTGATTTGTGATATCATCACCAAGACACCACAACTTTTCTTCCTTCTTCTTTCAATTTGTGTTTACTTGGTATTTTTTAATCACTTATTATTCCATATTGTTATTTTCATATCTAATTCTATGTATTTTTGATCTTTTTACTCTTTAATTGAATGTTTTGATTCAAAATTAGTTTTAGGTATTTCCAAACACTTTTGATTGAAAAATTGGTTGATATAAAACATGGAAAAGTCCAAAATACAGACAAAACTATGGCGAAATTTTTAAAAAATCTTTTGGAACTTTAAGGTTTTCGGCTCAAAATGAAAAAAATAGGGCAAGTATTTTTCTTCCTTTGTTTTGACTATTGATTTTTGTGTTAACTTTGCTTAAATCGTTGATTTTAATACTAGGAAAAATGGGTGATTGAAAACTAACTAGGCAATACATAAAAACATTCCGCGGTTCAAATTTGGATGATTACAAGGCATTCGTGTCACGAAATTACCATGAGGGTCATGAATGTAAACTTGATTACCTCAACCTTTCGGGACTAACTGAACCATTTACTCGCTCCTTATGCTTTTCATTTGCTCACAATCTTCCAAGAACCATTAACCCTCACCACCTTTAAGAGTCATATGCGAGTTATAGGTTTGACCATGACAATTGTATCTTAAACTTCAATATGTATGGACACAACTATGCATGAAGTTTGGAGAAACTTGGAACGGCTTTAAACATATCCTCACAATGACGATTGTTCTACACTGATGGAACCCATACCAACGAATTCGGAAAATACAACCAATATCATCCAAATGATTTCCAATACATTGATGCCTCTCTCATCCAAAACACCATTCTTAAGAGCCAAGGCCGTGGTGTATGTGTTCTATACTCTCATTGGGATGCCTCTAGTCTCAAGGATCAACTCAAATTGTGGGATCATGTCTTGACAACAAATTTGTTCGTCAAAACGGGTAACAAATGTAATCTTTCGGTCATTGTCGGATATATGCTATATTGCATTGAAAGCAACACCCCTTTCAACTTTACTTACCTTGTGGCGAAATGGTGGGTTTAAATACAAATGATTGATGGTTACCCTATGCTCGATTATTGACATGACTATTTGAGGTTGTCAAGAGTGAACACCCTAATCAAAACCATTTCCTAAATTGCAAAGGTGTCGACCTAATATTCTTCTCTTCTAACACTTCTAATTTGAATGCCGTGGTAGATCATGGAGCATCATCTTCTCATGGACAACAAATGAATCCAGAGAAACAACTAAAATCCAAAATTAATTCTTGGTTTGAGGAATCCACTTGGAATGAAGCCGAAAGAGAAATTAGCCCGGATGAAGTACTTGGAAAAGAAGAAGAAGAGAACTTAAGCTTTGTTGAAAGAATGGCTTACAAATCATACTTGTCAACCAAACGTCAACATAGAGAAAGTCAAACGAAAATGGGTATGATGAAGAAATTCGTGAAGAAATAGGCCAAGTTAATGTCTTGCAAAGACATCTAAAGTATCATGTTATCTTGTGTATGGTTTAAGACTTGTTGATCTCTATAATAATTAAGATTGTGTGTGCTTGTGAACTTAACTTTAAAACTATGTATTGTAATAGTTAGACCTTATTACATGCTATGCATAATGTTTGTGTGTTCATCCATATAATATCTACATGTATTATTAGAAGTGATTAATTTATGTTTGCAAGCTTCCAAATGGTAAGCTAACCCATATTAGACTTGAACATGTGTAATATGTTTTTTTTTTTTTTTTTTTTATTTTTTTATTTTTTTTTTTTTTTTTTTTTTATGGTTTTTTTTTTTGTATTTTTTTTTATTTTTTTTTTTTTTTTTTTTTTTTTTTTATTGCTATGAGTTCTCATTGTGTTTTTGCTTGTTGCTAGTTGTAGCCAAGAACACTTTGAAGGTAATGCTCTTGACCCATGGATCCCCGCCTTAGAACAAGGAGGAGCAACGATCTAGGAGGTGCACGTATAAAGATATTGATGTGTGTTTGTGCGTAGTTAATATTTATTATCAAGTTTTATATTTATATTTTGCTGACTTTACCTAAAAAACAAACACTAACGGCAGTTGTACCCCGATCAGTTTGTAGCTTCCTTTGAAAAAGTAGGTGTGTCGTCAACTAAGAGCGAGAATGTTATTTCCTAAGTCTACCAGTATTTTAGTTGTCTATCTTAGTTCTAATCTAAGTTAATCCTAATTCTAAGGTTTAAGGAGGGTTTCGGTCTGAGAGACTGGCACGAGTTTTGGTGGTGACTTAAATCTACTTTACTCATGATAACACACGTACGCTGATAAACAAAAGATATAAGAGCGGTCAAGCCTATTATAAGGAAACTGTATTAACCATGATTAATCAAATATAACGCAGGTTTGTTCATTAGTGCAATGATTGTCTTATATTGAAGGGGCATATCATTCCTATATTTAGGCGGTACTTCTTCCTTAAACCTAGACACACTAACTCTGTCACAATTAAACGCATCTGCATAAAGTATTCTATGTTGTTTATAATCTATCTTAGAAGATTAATAATGGTGATCTTATTAAACCCTAGCTCAACGAGACTTTACTAACTTACTGCTTACGGTTTCTTATATACTGGTAGTCCACTGTCCAAATCCTTACCAAGGGAATTATAACGTCATTTGTTGATCCCAGGTCACCTGCTAGTCTAACTTGTTCACTAAACCAATGGAAAGGATAGGTCATTATTTGTAATCCTATGATTCTAGATATATAAGTCGCTATATGGAGAGCTATCCCGTTTAATTTAGTCTACTTGGTCAGCACAACTAGATCCAGTTGATTGATAGGTCGCATACATAAGCACGTAAACGAGTATAAATTGATAAACATAAACAACAACCAACGAATAAGCATGCAATCGATATAAACAAACCAAACGTTAAATCTTTATAAACATGGCTAATACCTAAAGAGATATTAGCCAATAACCATTGTATCAAAATACAAACATAATAAAACGAATCAAACGCAAGGTAACTTAACCGAGTAAACGAATAAACCGAAAAAATTGAACGATATTAAGTAATAATGAGAATAAGGAGTTTTCTTAAGGAATTAAGCATGTTTCGAGACCAATACATTGCTCTTCTTTCCTTCTGAAAATCGAACTTCTGTGGTTAGGGGTTCTGAAAATATATTTAAGCACACATCACCCTAAACACGTGTTTACGTTGTTGTGATTTATAGTGTCTGGAAATTCATCAATACGCCGTATTGGTTGAGGTCACTACGGCGTATTGGGGGTTTCTTGGAGTAGAGACCACGTTCAATATCTTCTAGAATCTTTAAATACTCGATTTTGGATACGGCGTATAGAGTCTTCTGGATACGGCATATTGCACTATCAACTCTTCGAGGTTTCTAGTAGAAAGTGCAGCACAGATAACTCCGGTATCTTATCCTTATCGGATACGGCGTATGCGTTGTCAGAACAATATCTTGACATTTTTTTATTTAAGCTTCAAAATGTGTGCCTTTTAGCAGAACTTCACCAAATACTCCATAATTACTTCAAATATCAAATATAAACAATTAAGTACAAATTCATGCAATAACCAGAACCGCGTGTTCTCCCCATTCCCCAGCTTCAATCGGATGTAACCTGCAACATTAATACCCCGACCTTGTAACACCCTTACTTCGTGAACTATCGATGCCCAGCAGGTTCGAACTCCACCAGAAACATCCTTGTTCAAATTCCCGTCCTCCCCATAATGCGACTCGTAAGTTATTGTAGACAATATCCTTTTTTTTCTTCTTAAACATTGTCTTCCAAACAATTTCAACGAAATTCCACTGTCTAACCAACCCTCTTTGACGATTTCAAGCATCACAAAAATCTATTCTCTAAAAAGGTTAGCAAACGAGATCTATCAGTTTGGACCATAGACTACTAGTGTAATACCCGTGCATTGCACAGGTCACGCGTAAAAAATGAATAAGTTTTTTTACGACAACCTAATACTAAATCTGTAAACAACATACATTATCTATTAAAAGATATATAAAAAAAGCATCATAATTTAACAAAGTAAGCATATAAGTCGAATTTAAAGTAAAACATGCATGATTGAAGTTCAAAGTAGCAAGTCTAAGTCAATTACGTTGATCAAAGTAAACACGAAGTTTAATAATGAAAACAAATATCTAAGGATGCATATAAAAGACTAAAAGTAATCAACTCAAACATCATTAACATCAACCTCATCAACTTGAGGCTCACTAACCACATTCTCGTCAACCGCTCCTCCAAAAACAAATATGTGTATATTTGGCTACATTACCTTTTTAGAGACTCTATTTGCGGACCCTAAGTGCAATACTCGTACGTTGCTCGAGTTCTTGTTTTTTTTTTAACAACACTTTATTATGTAACACCCTCAAATCTGAGCACGCAGCGGAATGTTTGAATATCCGAGGGCGTTACATTTATGGATCAATAGCACAAACGTATACATAACGAAAATTATGTCTGATAGTTTTGTAAATTATTCTACAATATATTTCGATGAAGGATGATGAAAAAGGGTTTAGTAGAGCCAAGAAAATAGGATTAGTTAGTTGTTTTAGTTATCATCATCTTAATCAATTAAACCCCTCATATACCACCTTTTCTTCTAAATAAATTAGTCAAAGTCAAACATCAATTTAAACGGATTAGATTAAATCTTAGGTTGATCTGACGGTTAATACATAATGCAAATGTCATCATTTTTTCTCTCTGCTCCGTCGGCAATAGAAAAGAGAATATAACTAGCAGTCAAAATCTTGTAAATAAAGTGTATGATACATGCATATGCATTTATTACAAATGGGTTGGAGTCACATTTATTGCAGTGTAAATAAGATACTTTGATAGTGCAAATAGACATACCCGTATATACTCAAGTTTTATCATCAAGAAAAAACAAGTTGATACTAGATTTTTTTTAGAAGTATAAAACTTTACAACCTACATAACTTATCTTACAAATTATATCTTACATGTCTTCAACGAGACTTGAACCTAAAGCCTATGAGTTGATGATGGGTCACTCACATACCGCTAGATCAAGAGGCCTTCGGTAATTGTTACTAGAAGTTATCCATGCTATGTTTTTTTTTAGCATGCAAAATTTGATAATAAAAAAATGGTAAAGAACTAGTTAATATAGTGATGCCACAGCAATAGGTGCTTGTATATTTGTTACGAATTTATGATACGAATCCGTAAACTGTACCCGACCCAATTTTTTAACCCGCTAGTTTTGTATTTTCGAGTTCATGAAGGACCCATTTTAGTTTTACTTCTGGCTCCGTCACTGACTCCATATCATACATATACTGAAAGTGATTACATTTACTGAAAGTGATGCAATATTTTCTTTTGAACAATTTGAAAATGATACAAACCCCTTGAGTTATGTTTATTATTGACACACTATTTATAGTGGTAAAAACCCTAATACCCTAAAACCCACAAACAGGCATGGGCCTATTTATTCACTAATTCTCCCCCGCAGTCCGAGCGGCGAAATCGCAAAAGCTCGGACTGGAGTAGTAAACTAGAAAAGAAAAGAAAAGAAAACATTAAAAGAAATAATAGAATGGTGAAAGCGGCTCAATTCTGGAACATTAATTGTGATGTGGAGGTTGTGTAAATACGAGGTTATGAGATGTAGAGGAGCGGGGAAGGGTTTTTGAGGTGATTGGGTTTGTGGAGAAATTTGGCGGTCTTGTCTTTTCTGTTTCTTGTCGGTTTTTGACTGTTTTTGCTTAATTTTGTCCTTTTTATCCTTTCCTGCACAATAGACATAAAAGCACACATTTTTCTATCCTTTTGGCATTTTCTGGCTTTTATTTGGCAAAATCCCGGGTATTTTATATGTACAATTAAGCATTTATCAGTCTTTCAGCTTCTTTGTTGGGATCGGTTTTCTTGTGTAAAGGATTTGCATCATTACCCGTCGCTTCCAAAAGAACTTTGTCCTTGTTGGTGTAGAATGATAGAAAACCCCTTTGAGTTATGATTTATTATTGACCACTATTTATAGTGGTAAAACCCTAATACCCTAAACCCACAAACGGGCTTGGGCCTATTTATTCACTAATACAAAGATAAATATGCCTTTGGGCCATGAAGACTAATCCGCTAACATCCCCCCGCAGTTTGAGCGGGAGAGGAACGAACACTCAAGCTGTCACGAAACTCATCAAATAAAGCCGTAGGTAGACCTTTGGTGAAGATATCCGCATACTGGTAACGAGAAGGGACATGAAGAACCCGTATGTGACCAGTGGTAACCAAGTCACGAACAAAGTGAATGTCAATCTCAATATGCTTCGTGCGCTAATGTTGCACGGGATTAGAAGAGATAAATATGTCTTATTATTGACCACTATTTATAGTGGTAAAACCCTAATACCCTAAACCCACAAACGGGCTTGGGCCTATTTATTCACTAATAACTATTTATTCACTAATACAATTCAGTTAAAACAAAATGGATAACATCGTCTCATACTAAGTATAAACTCTATAAATTAAGAAAAATGATTAAGAGGCTTAAAGATTGTGACTAATTATATGGCTAAATATATATGACAATAAGTTATTGGTTTGTGAAGAAGTAAGTCTATTTGGTGTCCATAACAAGATGCTGGCATATATATTTAGGCATATAATTAGACATATCAGTTAGTCATCAAATTAATACTCATAAATTGATACTAATAGGACCACCTAAACTTAGAGCATCCACTATGGTTATTTCATCAAAAGGTCTAAAATTTATATAAAACTTTATTTTTTATTTTAACCATATTGATCATTTGTTTCATGCACATGTGAAATGAAAAGGTTTATATTCTTAAACCTCTTCATAATTTAATGCATGTCTTATTATGAATCATTTGAAAAGTTGTAAAAGTTTATACATAGTGAATATATGTTTATAACACCAAAAGCTTTATAAATTAGTTATTATAAGCCTATTAAAAGCTTCACCATTTGAATACTTTTATTAACTAAAATAGTTAATAAATGATCGATATTAATTTATCTATTAATTAATCAATGAACGAGACCTAAAAAAATATTATTGTAATTTATTAATTAATCGAGTTAATTTATCGAGTTTCAACCGTATAGTTTTAACCAACCCATGCCTATTTTAAGTTTTCATATGATATTTTATTTGTTTTAATAATTGTTCACTTTAAATAAATATCAATAAAATTTATTAGTTTTCTTATTGAACCTTAAAATTACTTGTAAAAATAAAAAAAATGATATTTTACTAACTAAAATTTATGTTTGTTGCATTTGTAAATATTTGTTTATTTTAGACTTGCTTGTTTTTCCTTTCTGCTTAAAAATAATTATCTATAACCTGCTTGAAAATAAATACATATAGAAATAGTATTTGGATATGACTATTTATAAAAGATGCAATAACAATAAAAAAAATGTTTTGATATAAATATCCAATTATATGCATGCCACTTATTAAAGATTTTAGATTAAGATAGTAAAAACTAATTTCAGTAAAATATCAAATAAGTAAAATAAAATATGTAGTTCTTAATCCGCTTATGAAAAATATATTTAAATGGTGTTTGAGGTTGATTATTTTTTCTGCTTGTAATTTTGTTTAAGAAAAGCACTTATAAAATAAGTACTTCTAGAACTAGTGTCTGTATTTGTTTATTTTACAAAAAATGCATTAGTATTTATAAATTAATAATTTTAATAGGTCTTCTCAATTAATTTCATTTATAAAATGTTTTAGGTTAAATATGAGAGTGATTTTTATTTAATATCAAATAAAAAATTGAAATAATCAACTTCTAACATGCATACGGAAAATTATTTTTATGCTTAAAAAAGTTGGCTATGTTTGGATAGAAAAACTACGTCCATTCAAAATCATTATATTAGTCTGACTGAGTGTGCTTAGAAATTATTCCCCAAATTACTTAAAATTATCAAATGTTATAAAATTTCAAAACTTATATAAATAGAAAATGTGTAAATTTAATATTCTTAAGTTATCTATTAATAGGAAGGCTCAAATGTTGTATGTTACTCGTCTGTTTCATAATAAGTGTTCACGTTGTTATTTTAAGATGTATCAAAATATATGTTTTTTTTAATATTCAATTGAAATATAATTTAGTAAATATTTAATTGATGAATAGCTTAGTAGATTTTCTAAAAATATATATACCATACATATAAAGCTTTTTTGGACCTGTAATATTTTAGAAAGATGTTAAAATTGAGACTTTCTTTTACTTTTTTGTGGATTATGTATAATATGGTCTCTTTTAAAAACAAACACATCTATCTAACAACCTTTTGTAATGCAATTTTGATATCCATCTAATTTTTAGGGAAACACATTTTTTATTTAAAGTGAACATTGTTTTGTATGTCTCTTCTTTAACTTAAAAAAGCACTTTTATTTTATTTTTAAATTGAAATATCTATTTATTTTTTTTATAATTTAATTTTACCATATTTTTTAAAATTTTGTGCTTTTTAATTCAACCACTGCATTCCGCGAGTACCATTCTAGTTTGTTTAAAGTAAACATTTATTATAAGTCAAAAAAGTATTCAAATTTAAACAACTTTACTAGTCCGAAAGTTATTCCCCAAACACCCCCAAATTCCAGATTTCCCGCGCTCAGCGATTGGGGAAAAATGACGTCATCACAACCCCAACCGCCGTCACAAACAACCGCAACAACCACCGCCGCCGCCGCCGGTAGCTCAGATGAACAGCTAAAACTCGCAGTTGCCATGGCTCTTCTTCGGTCGAAGCTCATTAACAACAAACCTTCCGATCAATCAGCTTCATCTCCAACCTCCAATTCAGACGCTATCAAATGGAAACGAAAGGTATATACACCAATCAAATTTATAATAATTTGTATCAATCAAGTTGTTATTAATTTTGTGATTTGTGATATAAACAGGCGAAAGAGCGTAAACTGGAGATTATTAGACTCAAACACGATCTCATTCAATTTGAAGGTATATATACATCTACCAATGTATTTGTATTTGTGTGTGTGTTTTTATAGATCTATTTGTCAGAAACGCTAATCGCTCTTAAATGCTCCAAAACAAGCTTTAAAATTGTAGCGCTACTTTTACTTCATTTTGCACATTAAAAGGTTGCTACAACTGCGAACAACTACTATTATCGCCTACTCCTTACACTCCTTGCTGCTATTTTCGCCAAACATTGATGTACTCGAGCGTTCTACTACATTTTAGCGAATTTGAACTTTTATGTACAAAATTCGAAATTATATGCAAGACATGTTCATATCACTATAGTATTGTTAATGTGACCTTAGATATATAACAATAACACAATTGTTCAAATACTTCAAACCGAGTTTTGACCGACGACCTTTGACTGAGTTGACCGCTTTTAACTGACTAGATCGAGTTTTGACCAAATCGATTTTTTTACCGATTCGGATAAACTCAATAGCTAGTAACTTGTATCCGATTTTTACAATAACTGGTTGTAGCTAATTTAATGTAATTGTAATTTTGTAATTTGCTATGCAGATGGAATGCATAATGAGATGTTGACAGGAGGTGCTTCGTGTAAATGTTATTTTTTCGATAACTTAGGGGAATTGAGACCTAATGATGACATATCAGGAAGAGAGGGTGGTAGATTTACGGATGTGTTGCACCGTAGATTCCTTAGACAAGGTTATTATATATTTGTGAACTGTTATTGGTCTATTGTGTCTCTGTATTATACTCGAATTTTTGAATAAGATATTTTGGTGATGTAGTGAGACTGAAGGAAAGAAGGAAAAGGAGAAGTGAAGGTTCAACACGACGGTTGTATTTATCTGGTATGGATTAGTACGAGTGTTATAAGCGAAAATGTTTATATTATATGAATTCTGTATGCTAATGAACTCACAGTTATGTTATAAGTAGTGGTTATTTATATTTCTGTACTGATTGTATTGGTAGAGAATAATGATGAGGAGACAGAGCAGCTTAGGGCATCGGTTGATTTTCTCGTGGACTTATGTGACACTATATCTAATGTAAGAGTTTGTTTGACATTTTATTAGTTTCGTTTAGTCTACTAGTCTACTGATTGTGTCAGCCTAGTCTTATGTTTAATGATAATATTCTGTTTGTTTTATTGTTGCAGCCAGATGATGCTAATTTTGCAAACTGGTCACACCAAGCTGTCGACTTCATTTTAGGTATATATTTCTCGTTTTAATTTGTAGTATGTATGTTTTGTATGTTTATACTATAGTCGTTTTGATGATTTTTATTGAAGTGTTGTACTTGATGAACCTCTATCACTGAACATGTAATAGCAGTATAATTATATACAGATATACTCATAACATAAGCATCCTGAATACTAAAAGGCTTAAAGTATTTCAAAAGCATCTGTTACGATAATATATGTAAATTGTGGCATGTTGTTCTGTAGGAAAGCAACAACATGAAGTATACCGTTATGATATGATTTTTGAAATGGTTAACTGAAACTTGTTTAAAGTCCCTGCCTTGTCCCATTTACGATTATATTCTTACAGTTTTTCTGTTTGCCCTATCCTGAAGATTCGATCAAGAATATCACGTCCCATGGAAAAATTACTGAATCAGTTGAAGGGATTATTGGTAGCTTGTCTCTGCGTTTAGTTAGAAAAATGTGCACTATGTTACAAGGAGATGGTAATCATATAAAGCATCCTGTGTTTTTTACTATTTCAGTACTTTAATCAAATTGCAACTGATTTGATCTTTTCTTATTAACTCTTTGTTAACCAATTTTTCTATTTCAGGAGCGGGTCAGGTTCACTCAGACACGCAGTTTCATGTTCAGCACTTGCTTCGTAAGCTCGGAAGTGAGCCATGTATGGGACAGCGAGTGATTCTTGCAGTTTCTCAAAGAATCTCTTTACTTGCTGAAAATTTGCTATTTCTTGATCCATTTGAATCAACTTTCCCTGAAATACATAGCAGTCTCTACATTTTGTAAGTTATTCACTTTCATCATCTCGCTACTTACCTAATAATTCACTTCTCTAACATATGTTGCATTTTTTATTGTATATAATTAGTTACAAACTTACAAATAAAAACTAAATCACTTATCAAAAAGCTTGATATTATTTACCACACTGCATTATTATTATGCTCCAACCTTTCATAGATATGAAAATTCAGGTTTGAACCTCGAAATTTTATCTTGTGTATGGAAATTTGTATCATCCTCACTCCATATCCCAACATGAAAACTGTCGCATACTGTAATTTCGTTTCTGCTTGTACAATGTCACATTATATGGCTAGAAACATAAGTTTTGGATTATGATTAATTTGTCATGTTTACTTACTACTTGATTGACAGGATCCAGCTTATCGAGTTTTTGGTATCAGATTACCTAATAAGTTGGTCAAAGACAGATGAATTCACAACAGGTAAGCATACATTTTCTCTAAGCAGGTCATTTCTGGGTAAAGTAATGGTAACTAATCTCCATAATTAGAAGTCGACTTTACTAGTTAAAATTTTATCATAAAAGTGCACGATGAGCTTTTAAAGGTAGAATCAAACAAGTTGTATGCTCGTCTGTAAAATCTCAATTTGCATAAGCTACGTTGAATTACATATTAGACTTATAAAATAGCTGCTTCCTAAAATGATAAAATCGATGGTTGCTGCAGAGTTGTTTGAAGAGTGGGTGACTTCAATCCTTCACGCTCGAAAAGGACTTCAATTGTTAGAAAACAGGTGTGGGCTTTACATTTTATACATGGATCGTGTAATTGGGTTAATTGCCAAGCTAGTGGGTCAGTCTACATCTCTTCAGAAGCTCAACCCGAATGTTCTTCAAAACTTATTTTGCTGAACCTCTGCTATGTAAGCAACATATTTAGTTTTCTCTTTCGGTTATGTTTGTTTTAATGTCAATCAGTCAATGTAACTATCACTTGATCATGCTTGAACATGCACCTCTTTTGTTGAGCCATAGTCACAGAATGAACATTATCTAACAATGAGATATATTAATGAAACCCATGTTTACCAGTTTGGTTCCAAGTTTTTCACGGTTTGACCATACATTCCTTAATGCTTGTGTATGAGTGTTTTGACGAATGTGTTATGGAATTCACGTAGTAAGATACACATAGACCATGGTATGTGTTCTTACTAACACTGATTTTTATGATTTGACCCAAGTTCTTTTTGTCATTACACTGCCCAACTTGATATTTATAGTCCCCTTAAAAAGTTTGCAGCTACACATTTGAATTGAAAAGATTCATTATTAACCGAAACACTAGACCCGAATGTGAAATGAAAATCAAAAACCATATCCGTTATTGACTTACATAGTTACTTGACACACACTTTCATTTGATAGCAAGCAAACTATTATGTTGATTATTTTCGTCTTTGTAAACCACTGGCCGAAGGCCGATCATTTCACCAAACTTGTTGGATGCTTTTTTTAATCTAATGGCCATGTTGTCTAATAATAACCAAGAAAAATGGTCTGAGTATTAAACTGTTAATGACTAATAACAAGTCATTTAGATATATTATTCAAAAAACTCTTTTGAGCAACTTCAGATGTGCATAAAGATAAAGATAAAAATAAGATATGTATGTGTAATATATATTTCAAATAATTAATTATAACTAAACACTTTGCGCATTTGCATTATTTGTTATTAATAATTCCGTACAAATATAATTTTATAAAAAGCAATTTTTTTGTTTTCGCAAATTAATTTGGCGGAAAGTTTAAGGGGTGTCGGCTATGGATAAATAACAAAAAATTGTAAGTTTTAGAAGTAAAAATATAAGATAAAGTTTAATCAGACTACTCTAATCTTTTATATAATAAAAGAATTACATCATTTCGGAGTTTTGTATGAGATTAAATGTTATGAATTAAAAAGTTGGACCAATCAGAACGCTTGATTTTGCCACGTAGACAAAATCGTGCGATCTGATTGATTAATAAAAAGTCAAAATTGAATCAATTTAGTCAAAATTAAAAAACTTTGGTGGAGAAATTTGATGAGAAAAAAAATACATAAAAATATATGTGTCAAATTTGTGAAAATAAAAACTTGAAAAAAATGAAGTAATTAATAAAATTTTAGTTGTTTAATTTTAAATAAATTATCTGAAGTTAAGTAATTTACAAATTTTATTATAACTTTAAAAAATAAACAAATAACCTCTCAAACTTTATACTCATACACTTTATATTTTAAAATACAATAAACGCAAACAATTCTTACTTCAACAAAGATTTATCATTATTTAATCACATTCCAAATCTACCCGAAGACTTCTTAGTGAATTTTTCATTGTCGGCATAAATTCATGTTGTACAACCAAATAGAAAACACCGAAACACATAAATTATCGTAAATAAAGAAAAAAGGTTTTCTACCTATTCATTGATGGGTTTCGAAGAAATTACATTTTATTTTCTTTTGGTTTTATACGTACTAAAATTCTAACAATTGAATTTCTGAAAAAAAGTATTATTTCATTGACATGTTTTCTAAAGTGGAAGCCAATTGTTCGAATATAACGAGGAGAAAATTAATCCCCT
>BQNB010132845.1:6550-18562 GCA_026074375.1 Tanacetum coccineum
AATTACTTAATTGCTTAAGTCGTTTACTTTCCTTTGCATGTTTTATGTGTTATTGGCTCTAGAAATAGAAAACCAAATCAAACCCTTGAATTATTTAATTACGCGATCATGAACTTAACCTCGATTTTCAATTCACACCTCGTCGGGATACGACTCGGGAAGGTTTTTTTTAATTTTACTTTGGATAAAAGTAATTCTTCTAGAATCCTCACGGATCAAATGATTATGCGGATCAAATGATTATGCGGTGTGTTTACGACCAAGAAGCCATTGATATACTCACGGCTTGCCATAATGGACCCATCGAGGGACATCATGGTGCCAACTACACCTCTAAAAAAAGTCTTTGATGCCGGTTTCTTTTGGCCTACTATTTACCGAGATGCCCATGACTTGGTCACACGGTGTGACGCTTGTCAACGTCAAGGTAAAATCTCGCAACGTGATGAAATGCCTCAAAATGCAATTCAAGTTTGCGAGATCATTGACGTGTGGGGCATCGATTTTATGGGACCATTCCCGTATTCACGAGGGAACAAGTATATTCTTGTGGCCGTTGACTACTTGTCAAAATGGGTTGAAGCGAAAGCCCTCCCCACTAACGACGGCCGAGTTGTTGTAAAAAAATTTAAATCCCTTTTTGCCCAATT
The DNA here is from genome assembly GCA_026074375.1 of Tanacetum coccineum. Taxonomy (NCBI): domain Eukaryota; kingdom Viridiplantae; phylum Streptophyta; class Magnoliopsida; order Asterales; family Asteraceae; genus Tanacetum; species Tanacetum coccineum. The sequence goes on from BQNB010132845.1 coordinate 7,201, forward strand.
TGGGACTCCTCGTGCTATAATCAGTGATCGCGGTACCCATTTTTGTAATGATCAATTTGCTAAAGTTATGCTTAAATATGGAGTTACTCATCGTCTCTCTACCACGTATCACCCACAAACAAGTGGGCAAGTGGAGGTTTTAAATCGTGGCTTAAAACGAATTTTAGAAAGGACCGTAGGTAAAAACCGTGCTTCTTGGTTCGATAAGCTAGATGATGCACTATGGGCCTTCCGTACCGCTTTCAAAACACCCATCGGGTGCACTTCTTATAAGCTCGTGTACGGAAAGTCTTGCCATCTTCCAATCGAGCTAGATCACAAGGCCTATTGGGCCTTAAAACATTGTAATTTTGACCTTAAGACCGCGGGTGATCACCGAAAAGATCAAATGAATGAATTAAATGAACTTTGTGATCTAGCCTACGAGAATTCTTTGATCTACAAAGAGAAGACGGAGAAGATTCATGACTCCAAGATCAAAAACCGCGTCTTCAACGTTGGTGATCGAGTTCTTCTCTTCAATTCTCGATTAAAGATTTTCTCGAGAAAGCTATAACCCCGTTGGACCGGACCATTCACCGTTGCTCAAGTTTTCCCTTATGGCACCGTTGAGTTATCTTCAACTAACGGGCCAACCTTCAAGGTGAACGGTCATAGACTTAAGCACTATTTTGGAGGGGACATACCACCGATGGTTGTCCCGAATCTCTAAACTTTCCCCATGGACTAATGAATTCGGGGTCGAGTCAGGCTCGTGACTCGGTTAACAAAAACAAGCGCTTCGCGGGTGGCAACCTATGCTTATCTCTAGTATTAGTAGTATAATGAATAAGTGTGTTGTGATGAGGTTCGCCTCTTTCTCGTGTTTTTTGTTTTGTGGATTTATGTCCAGGATTGCCCAAATTTTGAAGACTCTCATGCTCATGGTTTTTTCCATTTATACACTCGAGCTTCATATCCCCAACTTTATTTAGGGAATCCAATATCCAAATCTTATCGACTAACGTTTATCTATAGCATAATTAATAAATGGCTTTAGATTTGTGTAGAGACCCTGCCTAAAACATTGAGGACAATGTTTCGTTCTAGTATGGGGGGGGGGGAAATCTATCGATTTGATTATACCTACGATCGTTGTTCTCACGTAACTCGTTTTTCCACCAAAAATATGTGATTTATGTGAAAATTAAAAAAAATAAAAAAAATTATGCATGATAAAGTGAAAAAGTGATAAATGTTGAAATAAAGTGATGAAATAAGTGTTGTGACACAAATAAAGGTGAGAACGAGAAATAAATTTTGATCCGACCGGTTTTATACCTTAGCTTTTTCCTTAACATATTTAAATCGAGTTTGTTGCTAGTCTTATGTAGGCTTATCCATTATGCCGAACTCGATTTATTAGAATAAAGATTGTTGCCAGTCTATGTGACTTGTTAAAGTGCTGATCTTAATTCGATAGGCTAAGCATTCGCAGGTCTCTTTCTTAGAGATTTTAAATTGCGAAGAACAAGGAATGATAGAGTCGAGTATAAGTCATGATATTAAGCGTGGAATAGTTGGTTTTCTTTAGAGCTTATAAGTATTAATTATGGCTTTTTCTCCTATTAGTTTGTTTCACTTGTATATTAATAATGTTTAATAAATAAGGTTGTCCGGTTCAACTTAATTTTTAGTAACTTTACACTAACTTGGAAGACGATGCCAATCAAATAGGTACACATCGGGATTCGGAATTTGGCATACTATATATATCATATGAATAATTACTTTACTTACACCTTAAAGAGCCTTAGGGTGTATGGTGTAAGTAGAGTTAATCATGAGATTACTTATGCCTTAAAGAGCCTAAGGGTATATGGCGTGAATGATTGAATCATGTTTAATAAATGATTTGTTTGTACCTTAAAGAGCCTTAGGGTATATGGTGCAAATTAAATCTCACTTGATTTATGTCTTAAAGAGCCTTAGGGTATATGACGTAAATCAGGTTAAATAAATAAATAGCCTAATAAAAGCCAAATTTAAGTCACCTCGATGTGGACCTCGTCGGTTTTCAAGGATAGGGGTAGAAGCTAATTTTTATCTTTAACCGTCCCGCTTTATTTTCGGATTTAATAAATATCGAAATAAGTCTTAAAGAGCCTTCGGTATATGACAAAAATAAAATATTAAGATACAAAAATAATTAGGAATAAGGGAGAAAAGTAATACATTAGTATTTATGAGTAGTGTTAGTATCATGACTTGTATTTGACAATGATCTTGTTTTTAAGCTTAGTATGGAGAAGTAAAATTTGGGGACGATGAATTTATTTAGCTTGTTCCATGATCCTAAGTATTATCAAAGAATAATGAAAACACAATGTTATGAAGTGTTGAAGTATGGGAAGTCATGAAAAAGTATAAAAAATGGAAAAATGTTGAAAATGGAAAACGGGGCTTTTGAGAGCTAATGTTTCTTTAATCCCTTAAGATGATTACTTAGCTACTTTTCGAGGTAATTAATAAAGGGGGATTAAGATTTTTAGTTTTCTAAAGTGTTATTTATAATATTGCGTGAGGATACGACAATAGCTTAGTGTGGGGGATTTTCGGTATGTGTTTAAATACACATACCTTTTACCTAATAAAACGAGCTAAAAAGACCAATAATGACCAATAAATACAGAAAAATGCATTGAATTCGTTTGTATTATGAATTGTGTCTTGCAGGTAACGGATATTGCACAAAAGGACAAAAAATGAAGCAAAATGGACAAAATCGGGCACGGGAATAAGAAGAGTACAAGAAATTGAAGCCGAAGGCAAATTTATCCAAAATCCAATCCCATTAAACCTTTATCCTTAAAGAAACCGTAAAACATGTGCACCATTAGTCCTTATTGAATTTCACCATTAGTCCTAAACATAACAACACCATAATAAGCCATAAACCCCTTTAGTATAACCCTTGGCCCAAACTAAATATAACCGAGCCCAAAATCCTAATACCAACAGCCCAAGTCAACCCCCATTTGTCTTGGTCAAAAATATAAGAACGGGTCAAATAGTCAATTTTACTATTCCCCTTTCTTTTTCCCTCTCTTTTTCACCATAGATGACACAAGGTAAATCCTAGCCAAATCACTCGCTTGCAATTGTTTCTAGAAGGCTCAGACTGACACACTCTGACAACCTACTTATCCACGCTGGCAATCCCCAGCAATATCATTGGCTGTTGCACGTGGCACAAGATCCAACGGATAAGATGATGTGATTTGGAGGCGGTTATTGATGGATGGTTGTGATTAGAGATTGGGGAGCGTCTAAGGGCTCTAGATCCTTCCTCTGAGCACTATATAAGAAGAGCTCCTCACACACAAATGGATGTCTAGTTTTTAGTTTTAGCTTATTAGTCATTTTTAGCTTATTTGTAATCGTTTTAGTGTAATGTTTTCAATTTAATGAAATTTTCTTCCTAAAAGCTTGTAATCAGTTTAAAGTAATCAATTAAAGCTCAGTTTTCTTATTGTTAATCTTCAATTCATGTTTTTACCTTATAAGCACTATGGTTTAAATAAGCTCTCTTATACTCTATTAAGCTAAATAAGCTTTCCTAATCACTAATAAGCTAGCTATATACTCAGTTAAGCTCTCAAAGCTTAACTGAGCTTATTGTTACATCAAATCCATCCCCAAATTTACCTCAGCTTAATTGGAAGGGAAGCCAGACTTGGAAGGGCTTCCATGACCTTACCAGCTTATTAGATAAGCTGGAGCTTTGTAGATTAGCTCTTGGAGCATTTATATAAGCCTTGTTTGTGCAAAGGCTTTTGTAAGTTCTTATTTTCACTTTTAAAGTTTAATTTTGCATTCTAGCTTATTTCTGCTTATTGTCAGCTTATTATTAGTTAAAGTAGCTTAATATTGCTTATTGTTGTTATTTGATGCTTATTGTGTTCAGTTATTAGTATAGATCTCATTTTACAAGTTTTTGATATAAAATAGTGAAAAATCCAAAAAATATTAGCATAATCTGTTTTATTATTATTTCTGCTTATTTGATTGTTAAAACTTGCTAAATAGGTCTTTATTAAGCTTGTCACTATCTGGTATAGCTTATTTAAGCTTAATATCTAAGTTTTATAAGCTAAATATGATTTTAAGCAATTTAAAGGGGTGTTTGGCACAAGACAACACTAACATGAGTTTGTGCTGTCAAGAGACTTTTGGTTCTTTAGATTGATTTTAAAGATCAGATTTAAGTTTATAAGACAAGGTTTTAAGGTTTTTGTTAGGTTAAATCAGCTTATAGCAAGTTTGTGTGTTGCTTGCTTGAATATGAGGTCATAAGCTCAGATTCATAGCACTTTGAGCTTTGATCTGTGTTTAGTTAAAACAGTTGGTGATTTACTCTTGTTTTAGTGTTTAAATGATGTTGAAATAGAGTCCTTAAGTCTACATCAATTGGATTTGTGTTTTGGTGTCAATTGCATCAGCAAGCAAAACAACATCTTAACCATTTTCAAGCTAAAAATTTAGTTGGTATAAGCTAGAGTTAGGATTTGAAATTTAGTGCACACTTAGTTCATAGGCCATTTTAGATAGGTTAGGGCTTATTTTGTTTTTAAAAGCTTATTTGCATATCTGTTTTTAAGCCTGCATAAGTAGATTTAGCCTTTTGATAAAAATTGAAAAACCAAAAAAAATAGTAATCAGTTAAAGTAGCTTTTTCACTTAGTATTTTCATAGCTTAAATGGATTTCAAAATATTTTTCAATTGCTGATTAAAATAGTTTGTAGTATAAGCTTTAAAGTGATGTAAGTCATTAAGTCATAAGGTTCTATCTACTTGCTTAAAAATAAGCTCAAACAGTCCTTGTTGGCTGTTTGGAAAACTATTTTTTGATCAAAGTGCTTAATTGTTTTTCTCAGCTTATTGCTTATTGATTTTACTTAAATGTTGTTTAGTTTTTCTTATTAAGCTTGTTTTAAAGTAATTGTAGCTTATTTGGTTGTGGTTTGAGCTTATTCAAGTTTTTATGCTTCTTAAGTTTAAGTGTAAAGCTAAAAATCCTTTTAGGTATAATTTGTCACTCTTAAGCTTAATTTCTGGCTTATTGCTCAAGATTCATAAAAAGCTCCTTTAGGAAAAATTGCTTATTATAAGCTGTTTTATTAGTTTGTTCAAACAGTTTTGCAAAATAAAAAAAAGGGAAATTGGGAAGTCAAGGGTGAGCAAGGCTCGAACCCTTGACCTCATCCAACCTCAACCCTTTTATACACACACACCACAACCACAGCGCCCTTGGGACTTTTACGTCCAAGGGTGCACACAAAATACATTTAACACCTTTTTAGCCTTGTTTGTTAATAAGCACTTCGAGTGCTTATTTAAATTTACTTGGCTTATTTGTTTAGGCTTTTTCTAAATTAGCATTTTTCCTGCACTCCTTTCATGTTTAGCTATTTTTAGGCTTTTTCTTGGATTTTTAATTCGAACTTTAGTATTTTTCGTGCATTTATTTTGTTTAAAAACTTTAAAAAATCATAAAAAAATAAATAAAAATCAAAAAAATAAATCGCTTCTTCTGAAAATTTTCTTTTAATGTTTAGAAGGTTTGGGAATTAAATTTACGTTCGCAGGGCTTAATTTTGAGATACTTGCATATTAGTCGCGTTTGCCCGTTAAAGTTTTTGTGTTTAATTACTTAATTGCTTAAGTCGTTTACTTTCCTTTGCATGTTTTATGTATTTTTAGCTGTAGAAATTGAAAACCAAATCAAGCCCTGGAATTATTCAATTACGCGATCACGAACTTAATCTCGATTTTCAATTCACACCTCGTCGGGATACGACTCGAGAAGTTTTTTTTGAATTTTACTTTGGATAAAAGTAATTCTTCTAGAATCCTCACGGAATTCTTATCTTACACTATTATTGATAATTAGGTATTTTAGGTATATATTATTTATCCTATTTTGCCCAAATTAGTCTTGTTGTTCCTAATTGTTTTGGTAACCTCCTTCCCACTTTCGTTTGTCGTTAGCATTCCTTGCAACCTTGGCTCCCTTACATACGGCCCGCTCTATCGAGTCGTGAGCCACGCATATTTTTGCCTCGTAGATAGAAATAGCCTCAATAGCTTTAGCTACTCGCTGGGTACAATATGCTCAATTTCTGCAGGACTCATTCCTTTTTTCGCAGTCGACATGTTTCTTCAAATTCCCAAAATTATAACACATGAGTTTCCATCCAAACATAATCACAAAACACAATCAGTATATTATATGAAACAAGATCATAACACGCAGAGAATATAAGGGAAGCAGTCATGGAAAAATTAACAACATCAATATATAGCATAATCATAACCAACATAGTAGTATTAATACTTGGTACATCATTTTTATAGAATAAAAAGAGCACAAGCGTCACTTTAATGCCACTAGCGAGTACTAATTAACTTAGTGGGCTACAATAGTGATAACTATAAATGATACTAGTCTACTGTCTAGATGACAAGATGCTCCTCAAGCCTCCTGATGTGCGCTCTGTCATGAATTCATCCAAGCTCACGCTGCTCCAATCTATCCTCCGCATCCTCAGCTCGGATCTCAAGGTCCGCAATCCTGACTCCAGTAATCCCATGTAAGCCATGTAGGACCGCAACCTGCACCTCTGCCCATATGGCTTTAGCATGCAGGGTCTCGATCTCCTGCTCATCGAACTCAATCCTCGCTACTGAAATATCTTGCTGATGGTTACGAATCTTCTCGATTTGTCCGTCATGGTGGACAAGTATCGCCATGAATAGAGTGAAGGTACGATGAACAGGCACATCGGTGATAGGGTGTATCTAAGCTAAAGAGCTCTCCCAAATCTCATATATGGGCTTACCCTCATGGTACCTCCAAGTAACGATATTGTCCATAGCAAAAGCCTAACGACGGGCATCTACCATCCTACGACGTCTAATGGGGGCGACCGTAGTCGTAGCCTTGGGAATGACGACCTATGGTATGATAGCCTCAGCTGGGGTATTTTGGCTGTGGTAGTGACAACCTCCTGGACCTCTTACGAGGCGATAACACATCTGGTAGGGGTACTGCTGATGCTGGTGGTGGGGGTAGTGGTGGCTATGATGGTGCTGATGATGGCGAAGGTGATGCTGGTGCAAGTACAATACCAGACGGAGTAGTGGTGTGTGAGAGAGGCATGGTGATGTGATAGGCAAGGGTTTATATAAATATCTTTTATATAAATAAGTATAAAATATGTGCAAGGAAAAAGTAAATGCACACATAAGCAACATGGATCATATAGTGGTTATGCATGCAAAGTGTTCATGATGCTATATGATGCAATGTTTATGTAGTGGTTATTGTCTAGGCCTAATATGCAACCTAGCTCTCTATAACCTTGGATCTAGATACCAATCTATCACACCTCTAAAATATCACAGCGGAAGGGTAATTCAGGGGTGGTGACTTCATACTACACAAGCACAAGATAAACAGAACAACCTCTAAATGAGTCATTTTATGGAATACTCTTGTTGTTACATAAAATTTAAATAAGTTTTAGACAAGTACTCCCAAAAGTATAGCATCATGATAAGTCATAATTTGATAAAATATACCAAGAATGATTTAAATGCAAGTAAAATCCATGAGATGAACCATGATGATGCAGACTCCAAAGACTTCATAAATGCTTCTTACTGGATTAAGCACTTGAGAATACATGCTTAAAAGTGTCAACATAAAGTTGATGAGTTCATAGGTTTAGTTTAATAAAAATGTGGACGGTAAGATTTAAAGTAATTATTGCATGGTATACAATATCTAGAAAAGTAATTACGATTGCACTAAACTCATGATACCGAAGCTAGACAAAGTATGCAAATTAATGCAAGATAAAGTACCGGAGTAGGTGTCCAACCTGAGACCACCTAGTATTCCGACATGATATGCGTCCATTTGTTTGGTAATTCCAAATCAGGTAAGAATCACCAATACCCGAACGGGGATTGTCATTCCTAATAGATCTATTTATAACCCTCACGCTTATACAAGGAATTAACGGTTCATGATGGGACATAATTTGTTAACGGTACTTAGGCTAATCTATAATTATGTAAAAAGTAAAGTAAAGTGCTTGCGTTAAAGCGTAAAACAAAGAAATGCATCTCACCCCAATATTTGTAAAATTATTTGTAAAACGGGTAAAAGCAGGGCTATGAAACTCACCTCAAGCAAAATCGTACAACAACGAAAGTTCGATCAAGTATGAAATGGTGAAATTCCTAACCGCAACCTAAATGATGTATGCATGCTTTAAGTTGATGAAACTGAAGTATGAATATGCATATGAGTTATTTTGACTGTTTATCACCTTGACATGTCCGAGTTTGACTTTTAAAGTCAAACTACGTTTTTCGTAAAACTCAACATTTTAAATAAGAGTTTCTAACACTTTTATGAGCTAGATAGTCTAACTTTGAATATTCGTAGCTCGTTCCTAAGTCTTTTCGTTAAATTTCCAAATTTACATTTTTAGTATTTCATATAGTATATTTATAGTCTAGTTACTATTTTCTCCGAAACGGATATTGTTATTCTAAGAAAATCATTTTAGAGTAGTGTGATTAATAATAAATGAAAACGCAAGTTTTCAACACTTTAAAATTATAAGTTTTGACACCATAAAAGCGGAGTTTAGAAAATTTATTTATTTCATCTATTTTTAACAAATCACTGTTTATTCGCTATATTTCTGTCTTTAAAAAATTTATCGACCATGAAAATGTAACTAAGTGTTCTACCTATTTTCCCTTCCACCGATTCTACTCAAATAGTCCGCAATCCACCAACAATACAAATCCACAGTCTACAATTCACAAATCCACTTACATATCCAACCTCATCCTAAAACTATATAAATTCACAACACTTTCGCGAGTCTCAATATTTACGCATATTACAACCAAACATATATGAGCAAGTATAAATATAGGACTTTTGTAAATATATATTTTTATAAAACAATAACGAGCTTAAAAGTGAACTTTTTACATAAGACTTTTATATATAAACATTTTTAAGTGTAGATTTTATAAAATAACATGTATGGTGATAAATATATGCATCAAATGATGTGAAAAGTATGTAAATGATATGAAATGTATAAAAATATATAAGAAAATATTAACTTACAAGAATGAAGAAAATAGATGAAGATTAACACAAAAATATAAATATGTATAACCCGAACTCGATCCAAAAGCAACCCGAACTAACCAAATCAAACACCACTAATATGTATGTGAACGCAAGTCTTGATAATCAAAGATAAATGAACACCTCTTGGTGTTTGCTTGCGTTGGGCGAACAAAGAAGAGGAGAGAAAGGAGAACAAAATTTTTGTGAAGTGTTTAAGTGTGTGAAATGAATGTGCTAGCTCCCGTTTAAACATAAACATGCACATGAGATCCTAGGCAAGTGGGGTCCAATCCTTATGCAAGACAAAGGAGGTTGAGGATTTCATGGAAAGGACATGGCAAGAAAATAAATCATAGTAGTGACCACAAGTACTAGTGCAAGGGACTAAAACCAAGCCATGTGATGGTGGGGGTTGTGTGGGGTGGTGCTCGGCCGAACAAGAGGGGGAGAGAGGACCATATGATTTTCAAAATTTGAATTTTACACATGCATATAAATATATAATAATATATATATTGATATACTTATTAATAAATATATATATATATATATATACATATATATATATATACATATATATATATATATACATGCATAAAATGAAAAATGCACTATTTACGTAACTTGTAAAATATACGTACGTGACATATAAAAATATGCCCGTAAAGTCATAACACGCTAGTCATGAGTAGACTACACTTAGTCAAAACGCGGGATAACTTCTCGGTTATACGTTAAATTAATCATGTAAACGTAAAAAGTGAAAAATGGCAAGTTAATCATTAAAATAATACCCAGAAAAATGCCGGTTGTTACAAATGTCTTCTAAAAGTCCCAAAACAAAAACCTCAAAATTATGATGACAACAAAACGTTCCAACAACAACCAACCCCAATTTTATGTTACATGGCCAATCACCTACAATTCCTATCAAGTCCGTCGATTTCACATACCAATCAAATTATTCATAACCTATGTACGTGAATAATGAGTTTTCTTCTCTGATCCAACTATAACAACAAATGGGAATGAACAACGCGTTTAATCAATAATATGGGTATCGTCGACACATGTCACCACCATTGAACCCGAACCCATCTCAATATTCTCAATGTTTTTGTCTGCTTAACTCGTTAGATTTTGGAAATGACAAGTTTGAATCGTTATTTGGTGAAGGTCCATTTTAACCCGTTGTAGAAGAATCTCCCGACGAGTCTCCTGTCGAGGAGGTCGCGCCCGTCAAACGGAAGTACGTGAAAAGACGTCAAACGGCCAAGAAGAATGACAAAGACGTTAATGAACCATGGACCCTCGAGGAGGAGGTAGCTTTGTGTAAAGCTTGGATAAACACTTACAAGGATAATAAAGAGGGAATAGTAAAAAGACAAACAGGTTTTGGACGGCAGTAACCTCGTACTTTCATAGGAAAACGTGGTCAATGAAAAGTAGCTACGATGCCGTCAACTACAAATAAAAAATAGGATTCTTCCTTTGTGAGACGTACAATAACGTTCAAATTAGGTACGAAAGTTGAGCTTGTGGGAAACTATCTATCAAAATGTGGAAAAAAGTATAGTGTATTTTACAAATTGGCTTTCCAACTTGTTGATTGTTGGAATATTTTAAAGGACCATAAGAAATGGAAAAATTTTGAATACCCAAAGTATACGAGGGAAAAATATCATAGGTCCAAAAAATTGAGGACGTCATAAAGCACCTCATACGACACTTCGGATTCAGCACATATTGGTTTGAATCTGAACGACGAAGCAGCGGATTCATGGGATGAAGAGGTTGAAGAGACTTGCTCAGTGGGTCGATACAAGACTAAGAGGATGGGATCAACCTCCACTGCTCGCTCGGCATCTTCAGTTGCAGTAGATACTGGTCTTGTTGACGCGTTTCACAACAAATTCACCTAATGTGCAATGACATTATTTTTGTCAAGGAAGGAGGCCTCCTATGAGTATTTGAGGATCAATGAGCAGGAATTGGAAATGCAACATTAGAGCGTAGAGAGAAAGTGGAAATAGAGATAATCAAGCTAGCACAAGCGGAAAAGTTTTAAAGAACATAAGCTTGCACAAAAGACCGAAAATTAGAAATGCAAGAAAAAATGTTTGCACTACAACAAGAAGACAAATGGGTGAAAGACA
>BQNB010132846.1:4504-18562 GCA_026074375.1 Tanacetum coccineum
AAGCCTCGCTTCAGGGGAGATTGTTAGCTTTAAAATATTGAGCCGAACAAGGAAGCTCGGCTACAAATTATGGAAGCTCGGTCTTTAATTAATTATATGTTGTAATAGGCTAGAAAGGGTAAACGGGCTCGTTTATGTAATCTAATTGGTCACGTGTATCGGGCGTAAGCCCAACCAAAACCCAAGTCTGGCCCGTGTTAGAAAAGCTAGGCGTCCAACATGTGATGTCTAACTATAAATACCCCTCTCCAAGGATGGAGAGGGTGTTGGTTCTCTTTGTATTTTCACATAGTAATCAACCATTCTCTTACTTTCTCTCTACTTTCTCTCTCTTGTTTTTCTCTCTAAACTTCTTCATATCTTCTTTCTATTTTCTTGGTTAATTCATGTATCCAAGTATGAAGTGAAGTGATTACGGGTTACCGACATTTGGTATCATGAGCCTCGAGTGGGTTTAGTGTTTCGTTGTGGTGATTTGTGAGCTTCTTCGAGCTTACTGGATAAGCTTAATACATTTGGCTTATTTTTTCTTTTTTGCCTATCTTGATAAAAGTTCTTTTTGTAAACCAAAACTACTTCTACTTAACAACTGTTAGTGGTTTATTTGGGCTTTATGTCAAATGATTTTGGGCCTGTTGATTAGGCTAATATTGGTTTAAAAAGGTTACTTAAAAACGTTTATTAAATCATTTTTGTTGTGGTTGGAAATCAGTAATCGTGTATCAGATATACACATATATTTTTTTAACTTTACAACTTACTTGTCATAGTATTATGGTTGGATATTCGCTTTCTTAGTTAAAATCGTTTATAGCTTTTTTATGTTCGTAGTTTTTGAGTTGTTGAGTTTATAAAAGGATTTTAACATCTTATTTACGTACCTTATTTTTTTGCATTTTGTAGGTTTTAGTTGTTTTAGATAGAAAAAGCTTGCATCTTTAAGTGTAAAAAAGCTTGCATCCTTATTTTAGCTTGTTCGTAGCCTATTTGTATCCTTAAGAGTTCTTAGTAGCGGTTTGTGCAAGATTGTACTCACTTAGATTGTTTTCTAGCCGTACTCATTCAAACAAGCAAGTAGTGTACTAGGTTTTGTTGGCTAGTCAAAAATTAGCATAAGAACAAAAGATAGACAATGACAACGAGTTGTACTTGATGAAAGTGACTGCCATTGGTTTGCTTTCTACTGGCAGCGGTTTGCTTTGAACTGTAGAGGTTTGATAAACAGGTGTAGCGGTTTGAATTTATCTTGGCCTATCCTAAACGTTACTCTGCCCAAATTAATACTTGACAGCGGTTTGGTAATTTGAGTTGCGATAGCGGTTTGGCCCAAGGGTACACTAGCGGTTTGACCTCATTTGATCTTACATTTTGGTAGCGATTTGAGTAAAGTTTCCTAGCGATTTGAGTTCGTTCATCTAGCGGTTTGATAGCAAGGGTTCAAGGTTAGGGTTTCAAATGAAGAAGACATAGTATTAACGTGTTTTGGTTTTTTGGGTTTCGAGTTTCGGTTGTTCGCGGGTCTTCTAACAACACTCATTACGATCGCGGTCTTTCTACGATCATCGTGGTGTATTTACTTTTGGTCGACAATTAACGCACGAGTCCGCGAGATGAAATATACATTCGTTGTTATTTTCCAAATTTGAAACGAAGAAGAAAACATATAAGCGGGAACTAGTTTCTTTTTATTAATTAAATTTTGAAATTTACAAGATTGGTCCCTGGACATTAGAACCAATTAAAAAGAAGGGAAAAGTTTCTATTGTTTTTTTTATAATAAACTACAATTCGAAATTGGCAAAATCAGCCCTTGGATTTCAAGACAATTCGCAATTCGTCCTTTATTGGTTTGTTAACCCTTATTGTTGAAACAGTTTTTCACCGTTAGTCCTTAATACTTATAATTCATCTGTTAGCCCTCCAAAGTGAACCGTTATTGTACCGTTAGTCCTTACAACTATAATTAACAATTGTTAAGCATTTAACTTGGATTTCCATTACACCGTTAGTCCTTGTTTGTGTTTTAATCAACCGTTAATCATTTTAAGTTGAAAGTGTAGTAACCATTCGTCGTTTTAGCTCATCAATCTTTAACAAAAGCTCAAGTACTTTAATTAAAACAACGATTTCACCAACAACAATTAATCATTCTTTCACGGTTTCTTTTTTATTTAGAAAAATCCCGTAAAAGATTATTCTTTTCTTGGTTTAAATCATAGATTTGTAAAATCTCGTGAACGTTAATTGAATTCAATCCACAACAACAATCACTTTACCTGCTTAAGATCCTACAAATCATTTTCACTTCACAATTTACGGTATAATGGAAACGAAAGATACTTTATCTTTGTGTTCGGATTCGAAAGAACAACAAATGCAACAAATACAAGACAAAGCAAAAAAGAGTTGCATGGTATCTTTTCGACAACTTCATTCACACCTCAAGCTTCTTTCAAACAACGACTTAAAAGGAACTCAAACCGAGTGTGGATTCAAACGCGATTTGCGACACTCTTTGGTCAAGATCTAGAGACTTAACAGGCACAATGTTCCTAAACATGGATCAACTTGAAAAGCAACTTGACAATGAACAATTTCAAGAGATTGGATCCATGGCTTCTTTTAAAGTACTCGAGACACAGTTTCAGACGTTCATCAAGTCACAGATTTATTTGGATGATGAATATGTTATAATGACACGCAATTACTTTCTAGAATACACTCAACTCGAGATTCCAGAATTTCGTGATACACTGATCCAACACATGTATTATGTTAAAAAGTTGATTGATAAAAGAGCACTGCAAAAAAAAGAGTATGACAGTAGGGTGAATGAAAGACAGATGCAGACAATAGAGGAACAGGTTGATACAAGTACAGCATTGGATGCTAGTTTGGTTGACACAGAAAGCAGTGGGACAAAATCAAAAGAGCAGGATACAAGCAGCAGATCAGGGAATGATGCACATGTTGATGATGCAGATATCAAACCCGTATATGACGAAGAGCCAATGGCTGAGGTACAATTGACTGCTGAATGTAATGTATTTGCTACAAGACAACAACATTATGAGCAACCTAAATACAATAATGAAGGAGAGGTTGACCAGAATGCTGAACAATGTCATGAAACGTGTCCTTTGCTTGCTAAATTAACTAATAACCAGACAACTAAACTCTCAAATCAATCTCTCGAGTTTGAAAATATTTGTCTAAAAAAGACTGTTGCCCAATTTCAAAAAGATTTTTAAGAATGAAAGCACATTGTGTTAATCTTGAACTTAAATATCAAAATCAAGCTTTAAAAGAAGGGCAACATGGTCAATTTTTGAAAGTAAAAAGTAATGAAGCCAAGGTTAAACATGACACAGATGTAATTGAAACAATAAACATCGAATTAGAACATAAAGTGACTAAATTACTTAAGGAAAATGAGACTTTGAAAAAGCATTACAAAGATCTGTATGATTCTATCAAGACAACGAGAGCTAAGACTATATAACATACAACTTCTTTGATTGCTCAAAATGCTGAGTTTAAAGCTCAACTTCAGGATAGAGGATTTGCAATTGCAGCATTAAAAAATAAGTTAAGAAAATTAACAGGATAATATGGAATACTAATTTTTACAAAATCATCAATCATAGGGAAACCGTTTACAACCACATGATAAACCATACAGTTGTTAACAACCCGACTTGCGTTTAAGTCAGCACGACCTAATTTCCAACCACGTTTTTGCCTCTAAGTTGATGTGAATAACGATTTGTTAAAACCAGTCACTACACATTATTTGCCTAAGGAAAGAGAATCTGCTGTTGTAAAAACCTCATCACGTGATTGCATCTAGCAATCTAGAAGTAGTTCAAAGAACATGCCAAGATTTAGTTCAAATGACATGGAGTCATATCACTATCAAGGAAGCTAAGAAAAATACACAAGAAAGCGGTATGAATTCAAGACCTAGTGTGATGCCTTCTGCTACATCACAAAGCACAGCTAATGATTGCAAACCAAAACCTAGGATCAATAACCAAAACTCTAGGAATTGGCCTGCATCTAAGAGTAGTTGCGTAACGACAAAGACTGTGCCCATAGCAGACACTCTAGGAAATTCTAGGAATACTTTTGACTCAATCATTTTGTTTGTTCGACATGTCTGGAAATGTGTCTTTATTGCAAATCATTATATAGTGTAACAAAATTCCTAAAAGAGTCAACTCGCATAGCTAAGGTTTCCATCCATAATACTACAAAAGAAACAAACCCGTAGAGCAAACAAGTTTTGCAAAGAAACCAGAAAGACAGATCCCAAAAGGACATAGGTTTTCAATCAAAAAGACTTCCGTTGTGCATGAGAAAACAATGACTCCTAGATTTTGTCTTAGGTGGAAACCGACGGGTAAAATTTTCAAATCTGTTGGTCTTAGGTGGGTTCCTACTGGAAAGATATTCACCTCTAGCACCACCAAGTTTGACAGTAAACCCACAAATGGTTCAAATAATGATATCACTAACCAATATGAATGCGAACAAACTCTTGATGTCAGTGCAGGTACTCTTAACTTAAGTGCAGGTACATCTTTCAATCCTAAAAAGGAAGGACTCAGAGTTTGGTTACTGAAAAGACTGATATCTCAGAAACCAGGGCTTCAAGGAATTCTGATCTGATGAACAAGCAATGACTTATGATCATAACAGTTCAGAACTCGGAATTCACGACCACAACAATGAACCGTCCAGTTCAAAGCTGGTTCCAAAAGTTGTTCCTCCAGCAAACAAGACAACTACATCACGACAAGAGTTGGAATTACTATTCCACCATCACATAACAATGCTGAGGTCAACATGTAAATATTTTTGAGAAAAGAAAAATATAAAAATATAAAATTTCAAAAAGAAAATACAAAAACAAAAAATCAGAAAATGTTTCATAAAAAGAATCTTCTCGACATGTCACTTGGAATCGATAACATTTACGCACCTAGAAATGTTGATTAACATCGACACGGGCGTGTAAATTAAGTTCGAGCAGGAGTTTCAAATGCTTTCAAAACATGTCATTTCTATTTTTCTATATGACTTGTAATCACTCTCAGATTGCAACTCGGACCCGAACGACAAAGGAGAGTGTACGCATAAGTGCGCTTATCCTTAGAGTTAGAAGAGAAGTCTTCTAACATTTGCTTTTTCAAAAAGTTGAACACAAATTTTCAAGAATTTCTCACTAACGATTCATAATCTTTCAAAATTGTGTGTTCAACACTCCATCCCTCATAAAGTTTTACAAGACAATTATTGTAACACCCCCTGAAATACAACAACGCAGCGGAATACCACTTTGGGGTGCTACTTCATAATACACAGCGCTAGATACAAGAGAACGACCTCTAGGTGTGTCGTTTGTAAAACAATCTCGTTGATTTTCAGAATCAAAATATAGTTATGTCCCATAGAGTAGGCATCACCATGAAAAACTTGAATGTAAAGACTCCAATGCACATCAAATAATCCAAGCATCTAATTCACCTGAGAAAAACATGCTTAAAAGTGTCAACATTAAAGTTGGTGAGTTCATAGATTAGTTTAAATATGAATGTAAGTTTCAACTGAATGTATTTGTCCACTGTATCATCACAGTACCATGTAAAAATCCCAAAGATTTATAAAGAATGCACGACACATTTTATGTCACCAAAAGTACCAATCTTATCCCAAAGATTTTATAAAGAATGCATGGTTAATTTAATGTCACCAAAATGTACCAATCTTATCCCAAAGATTTTTATAAATAATGCATGACAAATTTAATGTCACCAAAAGTACCAATTATGTATTTGTCGGGGGGCCCTATAGTCCCAACGTTATAATCCGACATGTTATAACGTTCGTTCCCAGTGATAGCTAGTCACCCGAACGGGGGTTGTCAATCCCGAATAGATCTATTTTATATCATTCACGTGGACATCACGCTATAATGTTCGTTCCCGGCGATCGCTAATCACCCGAACAGGGATCCACACCCGAATAGATCTATTTCATAACATTCGCGCTCACCCTCCAAGTGATTTACAGTTCATGACGCTGTGACGTAGACTTGTATGTACCCAATTCGGGCAGTGATACAAAGTATATGTACTCCCGTTACCGGTGTCCCCTCCAAGAACACCCGGGCAGTAATGTAAAAATATGTACTCCCGTTACCGGTGTCCCCTCCAAGAACACCCGGGCAGTAATTTTGTTGTTATCAGTTCAATCAGCCTAAGCTAATCTGTAATCATTTCAAATGTAAAGTATGCATTTGTGACCAAAAATGAAGTCAAATAATGTATCCCATAGCGAGCTATGCAAATAAATATGTAAACCAATTTGTAAACAATCATGTAAATGCATTTGTAAACAAGCATGTTCTCACCCCAAAAATATATGTAAAACCAGTAAAACATGGGGCTATAAACTCACAAAATCCCTTAAAACAATCACATTGTTATAAGATAACCGAGTAAGTATAAGAATTTGTAGACAAGCATGTATCCCCCTCGCGGGTTATAAAACATTCAAAAAGCGAGGCTATGAACTCACTTGATAAAGACCACGATCAATTAATCCATTAAATCACAATGAATCTGCAACTATCTCGACCACGACCTATAATTATGTCGTTTCTAAGAAAATATAAAAAAAAAAAAAAAAAAAAAAAAGAGTTATAACACGTAATAATACGACCGAGCAATATGCGTACACCGTTACCACGAAATCATACATATTTTTATAAGTATTATACATATAACATGTGATGAGAAATCCACTTGCGCGTCTTTAAACCTTAACCCTTATTATATTATATGAATATATACTATTTTCCGTCAAATCCTAACTTATCTCAATATTTACAGAAGGTTTCCATTTTTAGACCTTTCGTTTTTAGAACCGAACAATGGTCTTAAAATAATTAATTGAAATAATAGATCAACCTACCTTTTAGTTTTGACCCGCTATATCTTAACTTTTAAAGCTGACAATCCTCGCGGCAAAGTAAAATGTCATTACGAAAACTTCCGAGTTTCGCCGGAAGGCTGAAACGGACTTCGAAAGTGCTCAAAACATTTAATAATAGAGTCTGTATATTTAATATATTAAAAATAACTTATTTTCTATTAAAGTGTATATTCCGATTTCGATCCAGTTTCTTCGTTATTGGGAGTTACAAGTCCCGTTTTATGTCTAAACGTCCGTCAAAATATAATTTGTTATATTTTATAAACTAAAGTCCACTTTTCAAAGTCTCGAATTCCGAATCCCACGTTCTATTTTCTGTTTTAAATTATCCGTAATAAAGAGGCGCCAAAGTCCGTTTTTAGTTCAATTCTCGTCTAAGCTATATCTAAAATGTGTCTCTTATGGTTTATATTTTCTTATTAATCCTGCTTTAATACAATTTATATATTATCTCGACGCCGCAAGTTTCAACAGATTTCATCACATATAAATTTATCCGATCAAATATATGAAACAATTAATATATTTTTGTGTTAACCAAACTCACTTTATTTCGGTGTCATCCCACAACCCGACGCACCCCGGCTGTTTTCGACAGCCGAACCAAACAACCCTTTTCCACCCGGTTGTCCCGAGCCATACTCGACTCCCCGGCTGTCCCCGACTGTCTCGAACCAAACGCACCCTATTTGGGCGGCTGTTTTGACAGCCAAACGCACCCTTGTGCGTTTCTGTCTAAACCAAACACACCCTAAACCCTATGTCACGAACCAAACGGACCCGCTGCGGTTTTAAACCGCGAACCATACGCACCCTCGAGGTGCGAGACCAACTCGACACCCCCCCGGCTGTTTCGCAGCCAACCCAAACACGCCCTAGGTGGGGCTGTTACAAACCAAACGCAAACCAAACGCAGCCCTCGGCTGTTAAACTCAACCCGAACCCACCCTCGTGTCCCTAACGCCCTTTTGCGATAACCCATAAAACAAACACCCCTCGTCTGTTATAAACCTCAAACGCACCCTAATCTTGTGACAACAAACAAACGCACCCGCTGGTGGTTTGACCCGACACCCCACGCACCCTTGTGGGTCGTGGTGGCTTCAACCCGGACCAAACACACCCTCGGTGTCGGCTGCCACAGAAACGAACACCCCTTGGTGTTATGACCATAACCCGAACCCACCCACACCCTTTTCTTTATAATCCAAACCAACTCACCCTGGTTGGTTTTTCTGTCGAGCCCAAAACGCACCCCGGGCTGCGGCTGTGGTGATGATGATGGTGGTATTATGATTATGATGATTGATATTTGCTAAATTGTATATGTAAATTACCCGGGATTTTGCCAAATAAAAGCCAAGAAAATGCCAAAAGAATAGAAAAATGTGTGCTTTTGTGTTTATTGTGCAGGAAAGGATAAAAAGGACAAAAAGAAGCAAAAACGATCAAAAACCGACAAGGAATGAAAGAGACAAGAACAAGAGTGAGGAATCAGCCAAAGATCAAAGCCGGATCAGCCGACACAGCAAGAAAGGCAGTCAAAGGTCAACATATAGAAGCCAAGGGCCAAGAATGACAAGTTTTCAAGTTTAGAAGCTTATTTGAAGTTATAAAGTTTCAAGGACTAAATTTGCCAAAAGAGAAAAGTTGTTTATTAAAGAAGAGAAAGAGCAAAGAAACCACAAGGGCTAAAGCTGCCGTTTTGAAACCTCCTTTTACACTAGAAAAGGGCGTTGCAATCACAAGGGCCAAAAGTGACAACATCCCAAACTTTCAAAACAGAAAACGCGTTTGTTCTAACAACCCTAACAGCCTAACCAATTTTCCCGCCCTTTTTACCCACAACCCAACTTCGAAAATCCCACTCCCCCGCTCCTTTATAAGCATTCAAACCTGTTCATAAGCCTTCTCCAATCAAAAACGCCCACGTGTAATCCAATGATTGGATTGAACACCTCACTAATCTCATCAAACGGCTATAATTAGCCCGCAATTGATCAAGGGTCGAGATTTAAGGGATGATTCTAGAATTCTTCACACCTCTTCACCAATCCTCTATAAATAGAGCACTTAGGTCTCATTTTTCCTGTTGTTGTTTTTTTTGTTTTAAACTTTTACTTTGTAATTTCCCGTTTTTAAGCAACTTTATTTTCACTTTAAGCAAATAAGCTTTTAAGCTCTTGTACTCTTTCTTTTCAACTTGTACTCTACAATTCTAGTGATATTAACTCATTTTACAAGTGTTTGGTTACTTTGATTTCATATTCAAGTCGAATTTAGCAAATAAGCTTTTAATAAGCTCAATTGAGCTTATTACTGTTCATAAGATCAAAAGCTAGTTAAATTCTGTTTTCAGTCATTTCTTTACTTACTTTAATCATTTTAATCAAGTCATGGACACTTGAGTGTGATTGAGTTCATTTTCAAGCAACAAGGAGAAATAAGCTTCATACAGCTTATTGAGCTTAAAAGCTTAAGGTTTAGAGGCTAGGGAGCCATTTAGGATCAAATTTGTTAGCCACTCATTCTACAAGAGTGGCTAAGTGCTAAGACTACATCAATTTCAGGTTTAAATCTTTCAATTCCTTTACAGCTTATTCATTTAGCTTATTTCAACATTTTTTATTTTACCTTATGCCTTAATCATGCTTAAGCTAGCTTAGTTAGTCTATAAGTGGTGTTAGTTTTAAGCTGGTTTAGTTTTAATTCAAGCTAGATTTACTTTTTCTAATCTGTCATAAATAGTAATAATACTAGCTTCATAGAGAAACTAGCTTATTTCCTTACATAAGCTTAGCCTTTAAGTGTTTAAATAGCTTAAATAGTTTAGATATAATAGAAGTAGATAAAAATAATAAGCTGTTTTAATTGATAAATAGGATTTAAAGTTCAATTAGTGTGACAGCTTATAGATAAAGGAGTGTTTGGATTATGCTTACTTTGACTCCTAAAGTCAACTACACTTTGTCAAAACCTTTCATCTAGTTGAGTTAGGTTAAGTAACAAAGAATCAAGCAGTTTTTAGAAGGTAGATTTTATTTTTACAAAATTTAGAGTTTAAAAACCTAGTTCTAGCACCAGGGCAGTTTTAGTCCAAGTTAAGTTTTAGAGATTAGTATTGATAAAAGTAGTATAGAGCTTACATTAATTGAGTATAGGTTAAGTACATGTTGTTAACTTGTTTGTGAGTTTAAAATAGAATTTGAGTTTGTAGTGTATTTTCTTTGCCAAACATATCAGCAAAATTTCATAACAGCAAGATTGAGCTTTGGCTTATTTTCTAGTTGAATTTTCATTCCTTAATTGCAATCTTGAAAAATCCTTTTACCTAGATAGATTCTAGGAAGTTAGCTCAGCTTATTCTCAAAATTTCAGCATCTAGAGTTCAGTATTAAGCTTGTTAGCTTATTAGAAAAAAGCTCAAAAACAGTTTTATTCAAACTTTGCACTTTCTCATTTTAATTTTCTTGTTAAATCTGTTAATACTAGGGTGATTTTAGTTTAAAAACTTTTAATACACATCTTAAACTTCAACTAGCTTCTTTTGTTTCCAATTTTCATCAAATAATAAGCTCATAATAAGCCAAAATCTAAAAAGCTTATAAAACCATAACTTTCTGTGGACAGCATCTACCAGCTTATTTTCTAGCTTATTCTGTGGTTAAAAGTGCAAAGTCCTTTTGTTAATGTTGTAGAGTATAAGCTGTTCTACAACTTTGTAGTTTTAAGTTTTTGCTGAATCTCATTTTTTAATAAGCCAAAAATAAGCTGAAATCGTAGGGTTTATTCTGTCATTTCTTAATAGTTCAAGGTTAGTCGTTTCAACTAGAGTGTAAATTTACCATATTTCGCCCGCCTACCCTCTATTTCCCTTTCTTACAGTTTCTACCTTGTATTTTCTAGGTTAATAAATAGATTTAATATTTTAGAAAATAGTTTTTATAAAATTAGGGTTTTTGTTTTAATTGCAAAAATTAGAGCTTAATTAGATCATAAAAATTGGGGCTTTTTGTTCCATAAAATTTCTGCACCTTTTTAGAGTTTAAAAACCATTTTTCTATATTTTTCTCATTAAATTTGTATTTTCTAGGAATTAAAATAGATTTTAGTTAATTCCTTTTTCTTAGAAAAATCATAAAAAATAGAAAAATAGTTGAAAAATTAAAATTCTTTTTGCAATAATTTTCTTTTTAAATCTAGTATTTTTGAAAAATAAAAGAAAAATTTTAGTGTTAATTTTTAGAAAAAGTTTATTTTTGATTAATTCATTAATCTTTAGAAATTCATAAAAAATTCAAAAATAGTTAAAAAATTCTAATTCTTTTTCCTAAAATTTTCATTTTAAATTTGTGATTTTTAGGTATAAAATTTGTTAAAAGTTGTGCCTTAGTTTTTAAATTTCAGTTTTAGCTCGCATTTTTACGTTTTGTACATTTAAATTTCGTGCTATTCCATTGTTTTTAGTTTGTGCTATTATATTTTGTAGTGTAATCAATCATTAAAAAAATCTTTTACTATTCTAAACTCGAATCCGAATTATTCCTAAATTCTCAATTCACGATTTCGTTGGGACACGACCCGAGGAAAAGTACTTCCCGGATAAAAATATACGAATTGTGTTTTCTTTTGTGAGATTTTTACCTTATATTTCTCTTGTTTGAGAAGTATTTTGGCAAAGAATTCTTACAAGATTAATACTATATACGTATATTAAATTTGCTACACAACCTAATTTTGGCGCCGCTGCCGGAAGCCGTGAACGATTTGTTGAATAATTATTCGTTGAAGTAGAGTTTTCGAAGATCCTTCCTTTGAGTTATTTTGCTATTTTTCTATAAAAAATATAAAAAGTTCATTAATTCCGATCCTATCGAATTAAGTAAAAAACAATAAATAAATATTTGGATACAACTATCCATCTTAAACCATTCCAATTAACAACAAAACAAATCGAAAGTACTTGCTAGTTTGTTGTACTACGGACCTTTTAAGTTTACAAACTAAAAGGGTGAGTTTAAGGAAAAAGTGATAGCTACTCTCTAAGGTAGTCATTGCGGCTCGCTAAGCTTTTCCGCTCACTTGTGCGTACTCTTAGAGACTTATCGTGAAGCTTGTAATAAACGATTACCAAAAATATTTTTGTTTTCATTCTTAAAAAAAAAAAAAACTAAAAAAATTTAATTTCCCCAAAAATAATCTTCTTAATCTCAAATCAACATTTCTATTTACACTAGTGCATGCGCACCTCGCTCCTCTTGAATCTACTATTCCAAGAAGACGAATGTCGACGATCTCGACACCGACAAGAGGCAAACCCTCTCATTTTGGACCGATTCCAAGGCTTCGACTATCGAACAAGGCCCAATTTGTTACAAGCACCCATTCGAGGGTAATGAAGATGCTATAGTTGTATCCACCGATCAATGATAATGATTTCGAGCTTAAGCTACCTTTAATCAATCTTGTGCAAGCAATAAGTTTTTACGGGTAGACAAGATCCCCACAATCAACTTCGAATATTTTAACAAGGTCACTCAACTTTTAGACATCCAGAAGTTGAACACTTCCGGTTAAGCTTTGCTTTTTCCCTTTTTCTCTAGACGGTGAAGCCCGAGATTGGTTAGACAAGGAACCACCTAGATCAATTCTCACATGGGACGACACTTGTTTCAAAATTCATAAACAATACTTTCCACCCTTCAAAACCACTAACAATCGAATGAGATCATAACCTTTTTACAAAAACCAAACGAAGACTTATGAAGCATGGAACGTTTTAAAGGACCCTTCGTCAATGTCCTCACCATGGCTTTTCTAAACTTCACCACTCGATACTTTTTACAACTCTTTTAATTCAAACGATCAAGAGGCCTTAGATTCTGCAGACAGGTGGCAATTTCTAGACAAGATCCTCAAGACGGTTTAGCGGATTTATTGTGAAAAGCAAGTCAAAAGTTCGTTATTCTAGAAGTCGTGCTAATGATCCAAGAGTGAGTACGGATGCTCCTCTTTCTAATTCTTCTTTCAATAATTCTCTCGATATGCAACAAATAGCCGCTTCTCTAGAAGATAAGATGACTATTAAGATGAACAAAATGATGAATGAAATGAAAGCTTTAGTTGTTACTACTCCTGCACCCGTCAAAGCAGTTGAGGAAAGAAACTTGTGGTAGTAATCATAGTTTTAATGTGTGCCCAATGACTAGAGGAGGTTATGAGTACCCGGTTTATCATGATAATTTCCAACAATTTCAACAAACCGCATCGGTTGGTAATTTTGTTCAAAATGGAAATTCCGGGTACCGTACTCCCAACTTGGCAAACCAAATGAGACCACCAGGCTTTACCCAACCCAATCCACAAGCTTCTAGACCTAACCAAGGATATAATGGGAACCAAGGGTATAATGGGATGAGAAATGTGAACCAAACCAATCAAGTTAACCATGGAGCTAACTCGGGCTTAACACAACAAGCTCAAGCTTATCAAGTCCCGAGTACACAAGCTCCGGTTGCTTACTCTAGGTTTGAGGCCTACACAAAAGCAAATGATGCTACTTTGAATAATTTGCAAAAGAATTTGAATGAGTTCAAAAAGGAGCAACAAGATTTTCAAAATGAGCAAAGAAATTTTCAGAATATGATGCTTAACATGTTTCAAAATCAAATGGGAAATAACAATGCATCAAGTTCAGGAACTTTACCCAGTAATACCATCACAAACCCAAGGTGTGAAGCTAGAGCCATTACGACTCGAAGCGGACTTTCTTACACACCGGTGCCACCAATTCCACCTCCTCTCTATGATGAGAATGAACCTTTGACTGAGAAGGAAACCGAGGTGACCAAGGATAAGGTGCTACCGAGCACCAAAGACATCCAACCTCCGGTTATCCAAAAATCTCATGATCCGGTTAAGCCGGTTGGCAGTCCAATTTCTCCTGAGCCTTCTTCTGCTCAAGTTGATAATTCTCCACCATCAAAAGAACCTTCTAAAGAGACCAAACTTCCATATCCTTCTAGGGTAGAGCATGAAAAGAAAGGTGAAAATGATAAA
>BQNB010132847.1:0-11094 GCA_026074375.1 Tanacetum coccineum
AAGCCAAAAAATTTTGAATCAAAAATTTGTTCTTTGTAAAGGTTTTTGAACACAAATCAAACACAAAAACTAAACACACCACTCCATGGCTCTTGATACCAATTGTAGAATACTAGTAATCTTATGATCAAACCAAGAACAAGAGAGATGTGGGTTGAGATGTTAGAGATAGAATGGATGGAAAAATGGATGAAATGTATTATGAAAATGGTAAAATGGAACAACCAACCCTCTCCAAGGCTAAGAGAGGGGTTTATATAGTACCTATAGGCCGGCCATGGGCTATGATGGGCTTCCCAAGGCCGGACTAGATTACTAATCTAATCATTACATAAACTACGAGCTAAGACTGTTACAACTTGGAAGTGACAGACACTTTTTGTGTTTCCAACACATGGTATCTCATTTTGAGCCTTTTTGAGGTACCTTGGATTGGCAAAGGTAGGTCTTCCATTAAATGTAGGGCATTTGGGTGCTAACATATGAATGGTTTGGATTGATTGACTTCTTTTGTAAACAATTTCATTCAAAAACTTTAATTGGTCTTCCATTGAAATCATTTTGTCAATATCTTTTTCTTCCTTAAGCTTTAAATCCGTTATGATCTTTGTTTTCTCCTTGACAAGACCTTTGTAATGTGACTTTGTTAAAAGACTCTTTTTGACTAACTCATCGTGTTTCTCTTTGACAACAGAAATTTCATAGGCTTTAACTTTTAAACCTTCTTTTATGTCAATTTTTTTTTGAGCTAATAGTCCTAGAGTTTCATTTAACTTACATTCAAGTTTGTGATAGTAAATTGTACGATCATTAAAGGCCTTGTACCTCTCAAACTCAGTCTGTTTATTTTGAAATGCAACTAAGTAACTATCCCAAATACTAATAGATTCCCCTAGAGTTCTACTAGTTTCCGCAAGAATAGATTTGCACTCAGTTAATTCTTGAGTCAATATTGCATTTACTTTCTTTAATTGCTTTTGAATCTTTTTATTTTCATCGACATCAAGCTTTAAATTAGCAATTAAATTAGCAAGTGCAACACGCTCATCATCACATTCTACATCATTTTGGTCATCCTGAATATCATTATCACACATATCCGGTGAGTCAGGAATGACATTACTATCACCCGTTTCCACTGCACATGTGTTAGTAA
This sequence comes from Tanacetum coccineum, assembly GCA_026074375.1. NCBI lineage: Eukaryota > Viridiplantae > Streptophyta > Magnoliopsida > Asterales > Asteraceae > Tanacetum > Tanacetum coccineum. Next base: position 1,157 of record BQNB010132847.1, read on the forward strand.
TGGATTCAGATTGCTCAAAATGTTGTATGTCATTGGCAAACACATTATCGTCAGTATCGTATTGTACCTGTTCCAATGGCTCAGCGTCAGTGCCTGAGTCTGCATTAGGAACCTCTTGGATCTTTGCCATGTAACTGTAATGTGCTTCCAACTCTTGTTCATCAATTTCTTCATCCGTGTCTGCTAGCCAGTCAGATTGCTCTGCTTGAAGTTGAACACCTTTCTCAGCTTGTTTACACAGCAACATCTTTTCCTTGTGATACGTGGAGTCTTTAACCCGTTTTGGCTTTCTGCATTCCTTAGCATAATGACCAAATTCCTTGCAGTTAAAACACTGTATCCCAGACTGTTGCACTACTTGACCACCTACAGTTTCTCTAGCCCCAGCAACATTTACTGCCCTCTGATTCCCAAACTGTCCAGTCTGATTGTCATTCTTGTACCTTGGAGTAGTATCCACATTCTTGTTTCTGGTGTTTGAGGAAGTTCTGAGGTTGTTGTTGGTAGGTTTGTAGATTTTCTTAAAGTACTTTGCAATGAGAGCCAAATTTTTCTGCATGTCTTTATCCTTCTGAGCTTGTTCAGGATCACTGTCTTCTTCAGAAGCTGACTCAGATGGTGGTGTGATTGGTTTGGCTATCTCTTTGCCTTTGTATCTTGTAGTTGCATGAGATCTGGTTGGAAGTGAAGCTTTTGATGTTGGTGCATATGATTTGTGAGGTTTTGATGTTTGGTAATAAGGGTCTTGAAATGTTTGAGCAGTAGCAACAAGTGCTAATGGGTTAGCATTCCTGGCCATTCTTTCAGCACGGAGTTCATTAACTTCCTTAACGAACTTCCATTGTTCGACTCGATATTTTGAGGCTAACAAAATATGCCCAGATTATGTGATTAATCATTTGTTTTCAGGTTTTTAGCACTTAGATGGCATTTGGAGGAAATACACGTGACTTGGGGTCATTTGGAGAAGAAACGGACAAGACTACGAACCTACCTCTTGAAGAATGATGCAAACAGACCGAGAGCGGCGTCCAAGCATAAAAGCGGACCCGTCGTGATCTTTCTAGTTACGGCATCGAGGATTTGATGACGGCGTCAGGACGCAACCACAACTTAAATCAGATCTAGAAGATTCGACATGGTGACGGCGTCACCCATTACTTGACGCCGTCGCAGCGTTTTTCCTATAAATACAAAATCAATTTTAGGGTTTTAAGTGTGTAACTTTGTATAACTTTTGGGAGACAAACCCTAATCATTCAAGCAGCCTTTAGGCCATCTTTAGGGCCTTAAAACCCTATTGTAACTGACCTTAATTCATGTTTTAATCCAGTAAGATTGTTTACCTTTAATCATTCAATATGTCTATGTATTGTTTGATTAATTTATGTTATTTGCTTTCTTTATAAACATGCTAGGCTAAACTCATTTGTATTTACTTATGATTGTATGAAACTTAGATTGTAGATCTTTATTATGTTGCTTCTTATGATGGATGTGCGCGTTAGGCTTTAGAAAACTAGCCATAAGATTTTAAATTGGCATAGACATCTAGGGACACGTGAGTGTGTAGAAAGGATACAAAAATAATATTCTTTCAACCCCGCAGACCTTTGTTAGATTCTGTTCGAGCCTTCCCAACCTATTCCCCTAGAGAACGATAACAACCCACAGTCTTACCTATACTACTACTACAACGATTAGGTACGCTGCCTAGGGAGTTGTAAGACTTCGTGTTGAAGTCTTTACGACAACCGTACATCAGACCCTCATTTTCAGGCGATAAGCCCAAACCCCTTTTTCATTACAAAATATGAAAACCTCACATATTTTAACAAAACCCTGTTTTTTCTTATAACTACCATTTTTCACGAAATGGTAGGATCGCAAATCAAACTTATACCACCACCATCCACCTTGTTTAGATGCTTGGATCCCATTAGCATGACAACATACTCAACAGACGAGGGCTCCGGGCAACGTTAACCTAAACAATCACATATATGTCACAATTAAGACCATGAATACACTTTTCGTTAACAGGGAAACTATCGTCAAACACCGGTAACGCTCAAGAAAAAATGATACTTCAATACGCCATTAATGTACGTCAACTCTAGGACACTACATTTTCTGGAATTATGATGCGGTAAAACCGACAAACAGGCCAGGAAGGGCCATGACAAAACATCACTAACACAAATTCACAGCCACTCACAAATCATGCACAACCTCAAGTACAATAACCTCCATAAATTAGCTACAATTCAAGTACTAGAATTCAAGCACAACCACCCTAATGACGTCAAGGCATGCAAACCCAATACCATCAACAATCCATGTATCCATGCAGGTCCACACATCATATGCCTGGATATCAACACATTGAGGCAACTATCACACTCATGTCCACCCAAGTTGAAACCCACAACAACAAGCTTCCTCTATTGATCAGTTCAACACGTTGATGACAAGGGTATTGGACAGGAACGAAGGACACAACTACAAGGCAGCTGGCAACGATGTGCCTGAGCATCTTCGTACTTTGGAGATTGAAAGACACGAGTTCGTGAAGTGGATTGAGGAATGTCAACTCCTAGTGGGCATGAAGCTTCCCACTGACATACACATGTATGATAGAGTTGAAGATCCTGATTCACGTGTTTGGTAGTTCGAATATGCAGCAAAGATAAATGCCTGGAATAGTCTATGGCTTGCCATCTGTTCCAACTAACCTTAGCAGGACGAGCAGTAGTGTGGTTCAAGAACATAAAGAAGAACAACATCACTGGATGAGAAGATCTCAAGGAGAAATTCGTCAAGATTTTCCATCCAAGAAGGGAGTACACTGGTAAATATGTAAAATTATAGTTCATAAAGCAAATTTAGGATAAACCTTTAATTGACTTCATTGAAAGGTTCAATGATGAAGCAAGCAATGTCCCAGGAGTCAGGGACGATAAGAAAATCTCAACATTTATAGGCAACATGCTCAAAGGTCATTTTTACAATAAGCTAGCACGTATGAATTTAAAAGACATCTCATCATCAAGAATGAGCCCATCACCATATCTTCCTAAATGACCAATATACTAATGGAGTGGGGGACTTGATAGCATATAGGAGTTTCAGCCCAAACTCGCTAAAGAATATACACTCATAGCAACCAAAAGACAAGCCAACCAAGGCTAGGGCCACCACAACATGCCTTGGAAGAAAGTTTCCAAGCCAAGACACTTAGACTGGCCTAGCAAAGGTATATAAGAAAAAAAAGGCAAGATTAGGATCTTATCCCTAAAACCATTGCTACAAACAACACATGCCACTACCTCATTCAATAAAGAGGTTGTGCTACTAACATCCCGCTGATACATGCATACGTTCATGGAGCATTCCATGAACACACGACAACCAAGGATGACACATTAGGTGTCATTCTTGTCTTCTCCTTTTTTATGTCCATCACATGAACCATCCTCAACCATTTGTTGCACGAAACTCTAAATGCATCTTTATAAATACTTAGTCGTTTCTTGAAATGGCTCAAGTCTGATACGACTAGAAAACACACACTAATAGACTTATGAGTGTTACCTCGACTCTTGACTCTGGTCTTACCTCGGGGTCCTTACCGAACGTAAGAAACAAAACAATCGATTACTCTCACCCCAACCAATACGTACCCTATGTAAAAAATATGCATCCAAACATGCATAAAAATTATTGTACTCGGGTTAATAAAAACTTGTATAATAGATATATGCAATTGGTTACTTAAACGAATATATATATGTAGTTCCTCCTGCATTGTGAGTTGAATTCAAGCTATGTAATTAAACGTTTATCTATCTAAGCAGCATTTGTTATTGTCTTAAATTGTTGAGTTAATTTCATTTTTTTCTCAATTTAAACAACAATTGTTTTTTTTTCAATACATCAAAATTATTTGGTCAATTTCATATTTTTTTTAATATAAACATTTCATTTAATCTGAAGTTTGTGCGAGTTTAAAAGATAAAAAAGGGTTATGCTACATAGTGGTACGCATTTATTTGCTACTTATAATTCATTTCATTTCAATTGCTACTCAAGATTCATTTTTGGTACTTAACATTATTAGTAAACAAGGTTAGAGTGTGATGATAATTTAAGATACATTGTTTAAAATTATGTAAGGTCACTTTTCGAATAAAGTATTTTGACCTTATGTGTGTCTAGGTATCACGAAATCTTTAATGGGATAATTAAAGAAGAAACATTTTGTTTCTTGGCACAAGAGAACAAAGCTGTTAAGATAAGCATGGAATGTATAGCTGTATATTATGTATCTTTGTATTTAATTAGAATATCTTTGTGATTCTTATGTACTTATTTAGTTGCTCTAAATTAGGAAGTTTATTAGAGCCTTGTTTGTATATATATTAACCTATTTTAATGAGAAACACAGAACCTGTTAGAGCCTTGTTTGTTTATATATATTTACCCATTTTAATGAGAAACACATAACCATTCTTACAACATTCTTTATGGCATCAGAGCAGGGATCTTTCTTTGCTTATTGATATCATTATCATTATTATTATTTTGCTATTATACAATCATCATGGTTGGTGATGATAAAACGAATGATGATAAACCAAAAGATACATGTGATATGAAGGCTAGTGATGTTTCTTCACCATATTATCTTCATCCTTCTGACCATCCTGGAATAAAAATCTGCCAGGTGGTTTTAAAATGTGAAAATTTTCAGGAATGGGAAAGATGTATGCGTAATGCCTTCCGAGCAAAGCGAAAGCTAGGTTTCTTGGAAGGGATTATCACAAAGTCTGATGATAAATCTCTTGAAATTAAAGAATGGTAGAGTGTTAACTCCATGCTTTTGGCGTGGCTTTTTAGTTCTATTAAGCCTAACCTACGTTCCTTGATTTCTTACTTTGACATGGTGAAAGAATTGTGGGATGATTTATGCCAACGATTCTCAATTGGGAATGGGCCACGTATCTAACAATTGAAATTTGATCTTGCGGGATGTGACCAGAATGGTCAAAGTATTCCACCTACTATGGTAAACTTAAGAAACTGTGGGATGAGCTCTCTATGTATGTATCAACCAAAGGTTGTACATGTGGCAAATGTAAGTGTAACTGGGCTGCTGAATTAAGTAAAGAACGGGACGAGCGCCAGGTTTATCAATTTTTGATGGGATTAGATGATAATTTGTATGGGAATATCTGTACTAACATTATCGCATGAGATCCGCTTCTACCTTTGAACCGTGCCTCTTATTTTTTAACAATTGTAGATGATTATTCTCAAGGGATTTTGGTATACTTGATGGGTGCTAAATCTGAAGTTGGGAAAATTATTAGAATTTTTTTGCCATGGCCTCAACTCAGCTCAATAAGAAGGTTAGATGTATCCTTAGTGATAATGAAACGGGATTTACTTGTTTGGAAAAGTTCTTTCAAGAACAAGGAACTTAGTTCGAGAGTTCTTGTGTTGGTACTCCACAACAAAATGCTAGGGTGGAACGAAAACACCGCCATATACTTAATGTAGCTCGGGCACTTTGATTTCAAGCAAGTTTTCCATTAGATTTTTGAGGGGAATATATTCTTACTGCCGGGTACCTGATCAATCGAACACCTACCCCTCTTAACAAAGGAAAAACTCCGTACAAACTTCTTTTTGGAAAATCTCCATCATATAATCATAGTCGTGTTTTTGGAAGTCTTTGTTTTGCATCTAAAATTCCTCGTGATCGAAATAAATTTAATTCTTGTAGTTGGAAATGCATTTTTGTTGGGTACCCATATGGAAAAAGGGGTGGCAATTGTATGATATTGAAAACAAAGAGTTTTTCGTTTCTCGTGATGTGATATTTTAAGAAAATAATTTTCCGTTCACAGAATCTAAAACACCTACACATGATCCCACTTTACTTCACTCAATAGTTATTGATTCTTATTCGTTACCCAACACTTATGCAGGGGAAGATGTAAGTGGCATCACCTAAAATTCTTCAGTGATCGAAAATAAATTCCCCTAATTCTTGTAGTTTGGTAATGCATTTTTTCCCCTGCGGTTTACCCATACTGAAATAGGGGGGTGGCAATTGTATCGATATGGGTGTAACCCCCCTAAGTGTTTATGTCGTTTCTACGTGATGTGATTTTATTAAGAAGAATATTTTTTTTGCCCTGTTCACTGAATTCTAAGACACGCCTTACAACCTATGATCCCAGACTTTACTTTCACCCCTACTCAAGAGTTATTGACTTCTTTTTCGTTACCCAACACTTATGCAGGGGTCACTGAGTGTATGTGTCAGGGGTGTGCTAATTGCTAATATTTCAAAGCTTTTAAACTACTAACTTCACTAAAGATTATTTCTAGATCCCCCCCCTCATATATTGAATAATATAGCTTCAAGTGACGCTTCCAACGAATCACGGGCGAGTGCTAGTCGATATTGTTAATGACAGTTACGCCCGGGGAGTGATATTGTTAATGACACTAATGATGTCAGATATGCTACAAATAAAAGTCAAGAAAATACAGGTGGACATCGTCGTAGTTCTCGCGAACGACAACCTTCAGTTCTTTTGCGTCACTTTGTTTGTCATACGATCCAATCTTTAGACCCCATCCAATCTTGTGCACCACCTAATGACTCATCATCTTCAGGTACAAGGTATCATCTTGCTAATTTTGTAACTTACAATAAGTTTTCTACTGCACACACTCAATTCTTGGCAGCAGTCACTATGTGCAATGAGCCTACTCGCTTTTCACAAGCAATAACTGATCCAAATTGGCGCGATGCTATGCATAAAGAGATAGATGCTCTTGAGAAAAATGGAACTTGGGTTCTTGAGGATTTACCGCATGGTAAAAAGGCCATTGGATGTAAATGGGTCTACAAGATTAAGTATCACTCAGATGGTACCATTGAGCGATACAAAGCTCGGCTTGTCATTCTTGGAAATAATCAGGTTGCAGGTATCGACTTAATGAAACGTTCGCTCCCGTAGCAAAGATGGTTTGGTTCGTGTTTTTAGCAGTGGTTGTTATTCGTAAGTGGGAATTACACCAAATGGATGTTCATAATGCTTTTCTCCATGGCGATCTTGATGAAGAAGTGTACATGAAACTTCCTCCTGGTTTCTATGGCTCACGTGGAAAAGTTTGTCGTCTTAAAAAGTCTTTGTATGGTCTCCGTCAAGCTCCACATAATTGGTTTTGTAAACTCGCCACTGCTCTTTAAACTTTTGGATTCACTCTGTTGTAGTGGCATTGAGCTTCATGTTCTTGTTTATGTTGATGACTTAATTGTTGCAGGAAACAATTCAGATGCTATTGCTAAGTTTAGAGCATATATGAGCACATGCTTTCACATGAAGGATTTAGGAGCCTTAAAATATTTTCTTGGAATTGAGATCGCTCGTCACCCTGAAGGTATTTTTCTTTCTCAACGTAAATATGCATTGGATATTCTTTCAGAAAGCGATTTACTGGGTGCCAAACCATGTGACTTTCCTATTGAACCGAATCATCAACTTGCACTCGCGAGCGGGCCTGATTTCAACCAACCTGATCGTTACCGATGCCTAGTTGGTCGTCTCTTTTACTTGACATTTACACGTCCAGAACTTTGTTATTCGATTCATACACTTGCACAATTTATGCAGAGTCCTAAGGATACTGATATTTGCTTAATTGTATACTAATTTACCCGGGATTTTGCCAAATAAAAGCCAATAAAATGCCAAAAGAATAGAAAATGTGTGCTTTTGTGTCTTATTGTGCAGGAAAGGTTTGAAAAGACAAAAAGAAGCAAAAACGATCAAAAACCGTATTTTATCATGTTGGGCATGTCTCCAATTTCGTGGAAGACTAAGAAGCAACCTACGGTCTCTCGATCATTTGCTGAAGCTGAGTATCGGTCAACGGCTACAACTAGCTGCGAACTTACATGGTTAAAGTCTCTCTTTTTTTCTCTAGGTGTTCATGGTTCACGACCTATGCATTTATTTTGTGACAACATAGCAGTAATTCACATTGCTTCTAATCCCGTATTTCATGATCGTACTAAACATATCGAGGTGGATTGCCATTATGTGCGTGAACAGATACAAGCTGGTAATATAGTCACTTCTCATGATTCAACTAATGAGCAACCGGTTGACATCCTTACTAAGGCACTTGGTAAACGACCATTTCAGTACCTTCTTCGCAAGTTGGGCGTTCGTGATCTACACGCTCCGACTTGAGGGGGAGTGTTAAGATAAGCATGGAATGTATAGCTGTATATTATGTATTTTTGTATTTAGTTAGAATATCTTTGTAATTATTATGTACTTATTTAGTTGCTCTAAATTAGAAAGTTAGTTAGAGCCTTGTTTGTATATATACTATATATTATATATATATATATATATATATATATATATATATATATATATATATATATATATATATATATATATATATATATATATATATACCCATTTTAATGAGAAACACGGAACCATTCTCACAACATTCTTTAAAAGCATAACATAGAGGAATTGTGTTTTTCGTATGTATGAATGAGACAATGAATTTGTTTATAAACAGATTCTATATAACAGTTACACATGTAGTTAAAGTTAGTTAAAAGCAGTTGGAATCTCAACAGTCATGATTGTTGGCCAAAAGTTGTGTCTGTTGGGTTTTGGTGGGAAAAACGGGGCCCCAGCAGCAAGGAGGTACAACCCCCTTGACCCCTACGTCTTTGTCGTTGTGAAAACATATTACTGTGTAGCTCAAACGAGTGTGCACTCCACACTTTGCATCCGAGCATGATAAAAAAGTTCATTGATCTTTAGTAAATCGCAATGATTTAAAATAATTGATGACACTAAAATCACCAACAAATATAACATGTTATCATAACAGATTACCACCTTAATAATTTTATTATAGAAAATAGATAGATATCTTGGTGAGTTAGGTGAATAGTATGAATGAAAACATGTTAGCTCTTCATAAATCTGGCCTAATACCGTATCAACCAGGTAATTATTAACTCCGTGTATATTCAGATGGTGGCTAGCCATGTAAATTAGGTGCTCACATTATTTTATAGATCAATCATATAACATGCAGCATATGATGACATAGTCAAGCTAGATATGTGTCCCTAATATATGAATTGATTATTTATCATAAGTTATAGAAAGTAGTCTCATGGAAACATTGCAAAAAGAAGAATTGTGCATATGTCACCCATCATTAACCAAAATTTGCAGATCTTTTGTGTTAACTAATTTAAGAAGTGTTCTCTCCTCCTCATTATACCATTTTGATGCGAGACTAGTTGCTTTTAAATGTTCGAGTCTGGTAGTTAATGCAATCGTGCCGATCACCAAAGCTTAGCTTCTTGCTATCACAATGCAATAGACCGACTCATATTGGTAGGATAAGACATTTGAGTCTTTTATAAGCTTTGTAGCCTGCTATCATCCTTTCATCATGGTTTTTAGTTGAACTCGGAAGGGTACATGAGTAGTTTATTGCCTACGGTCTTGCGGCATTACACACAACTTGCTAAAAGAAGTCGTCAAACTTGGAGTTAAACTTCTCAAAGGTCCAGATTATATTCAAAGATTCGATGTAGGTTCTCATATCTTCTCGATACATAAAAACTCTTATTAACGGTTTGGAAAGAGACAACATACTAGCTATACAAAACTACTAATATAACTTTTTGAGTATGTAATACAGTATTTAACAAAATAGAAGTTCATGGAGAAGTAGTGATCCATGAACAAATATTTTGGTTCCGTAGTTAGTGCAAAGTTTATGTAAATGTATATATTTTATGTTAGATACAAGTCATTTTTTATTTCTTTGGAAAACCATACGAACAAATCAACTCATACCTAATTTTT
>BQNB010132848.1:4236-18562 GCA_026074375.1 Tanacetum coccineum
TTTGTAAAATTTTATTTAATTAAATGATTTTGAGCCTGAAATTCGCTATTGGGCCGCCTTTTTTTGCCTGTCGTAAAACAACGGCGCTTTAAACGCTAATTGAGATGTTAGAGCATCCACTATGATAAAGCTTTTATAAAGGTTTATACATTAATACACTAATAATTTTTAGACCTTTTGATATTATAAATCTACATTCACTATGACATAAACCTTTACAACTTCATAAAGTGTCTTATATAACAAATAAATTAAATGCATTAAATTTATAAAGAGGTTTCAGATTTAGGACCTCTTCATTCTACCTAGACATGAAATGAGTGTCTACTATGATTGAAATCAAACATAAACCTTTTCATGTTTATAAACCTTTTCATAAACCCAGCATAGTGAATGCCCTTATATAATTATTTTTTTATATTTAAAAAATAAAGCATCAAAAATCATCTTTAACCATGTTTTAAATTAGGAGAAAAATTTGAAGCATTGACGAATAGAGCAATGTTTTAAATTTCCACAACATCAACTTAACTATTTTACTAGTCCACATAAAGTTTGACATGTGTGATTAACTACTTATGTCTTTTAATGAAGAGCGGAGTTAGTAGAGTGACTAGTGGGTATTACGTCACCTCTAATTAATTCATTTTATTCATTAGTTATTAGATTACAAACCGTTTTTTTACTGAGTTCTTACATTCAACCCCCTTATTTTATAAGTCGCCCCGTTAACTAAAAATCATGGCTCCGCCTTTACTTTTAATTTTCTTAATTAATTTTTACACTTGTCATAATTATAGAGGTAAGAGAATTTGTAATAACATCAAATAAGAAAATCTAGCATTTCCCTTGATCAATATCCTTCATATTTAGAGGATCACTACTCATCCTCCGAAAAATACAATCATGCTATTATATGCATGAAGTGGACTAGAGTTTAAGTTATTGGTTAAAACAATCGTGCTATTATATGCATGAAGTGGACTAGAGTTTAAATGTAAAAATACAATCATGCTATTATATGCATGAAGTGGACTAGAGTTTAAGTTATTGGTTAAAAATACAATCATGCTATTATATGCATGAAGTGGACTAGTTTAATATTAAGCGACCTGTAAGGCTTGCGAGGTCGGAAGTGTTTAACTCTAAGGTAATTACATCGGATCCTTTCAATACTCTTAAATCTGCTGATGATGAAGTTTTGGGTGTTAATGGGGGTAATGAGCAAAAGGCTTAATTAATTGTGACTGTAACACTTAATGTGGCCCTAAGTGTTGAACGCCTAGTTACTAGAACTGTAAGCAAGGCTAGTAAGTCGAGTGAAAGGATTGTTGAAGATAGTGAGAGTGATGCGGAGGATGTTTATGACAAAACTGGAACGTTCATGGCATCAAACAATCCGAAAAGTGGAAGTGGTATTGGTAACAAGATCTTGTACGAACGATGGGATGAGACATTAAATGAAGATCCTTATGATGATAAAGAATACATTGCGTATGATCTATTTGAAGAATAAATGGCTTTTTGTGACGCGTTAGATATAAAGCCTCGTGGTCGAATTAGGAAGTAGATTATATTTGTCGAGTCAAATGTAATTTAGTGGTTTTAGTTTTCTTTTCTTTTATAGAAATAGTTGTGTCTTGTTATGTCAGGTTTATCATCTATGCAACGGGCTAAGATGTGAGACTTATGTGAAAAACTAAAAGGGGGTTGAATACTTAACGCTTTTTAATTTGATGTATAATTTGTTTATAAAAACTTAGATTCAACTTTATGTGATCTCAATATGTGTACAATATGAACAATACAAGTAAGAAATGAATAATAACAAGTATAAATATATAAGACAAGAGATGAGAGTTAGAAAGATCAAACCAAAAACACAAGATTTAAATAGGGTTTATATGTTCGTAACGAAGCACCTCTTCGCCATACCTGCTCCACCCCCCGATACCAAAATCGAGAGTTTCTCTCACTATGTCAACAAACCTCTTTAGGCGGAGAAAAATCGTACCACTAAGCTTACACCGATTTTCACACTAAGTCCAAATGTCGAGTTCTAACCAAACCTAAGAACCAATCTATCACGAACATTTGTATTTTAAGACTAAAAAAAAAATACTAACCGCACTACTTCACTCCACTTCACAACTTCTCTTCACTTCACAACTTCTCTTCACTTCACTACTTCACTTCATTTCACAACTTCACTATGCTTCACTACTTCACTTCACTTCACAACTTCACTACGCTTCATAACTTTACTACACTTCACCTAGATACTACCACAATCACACCAATCTAACACTACTTACTAAGATCACCATGATCTAGCTATACTTTCAATGATCACCACAATCTAGCTTTACTTTCAATGATCACCACAATCTACCTATTACATGCAACTACAATACACACATTCACAAACATACCACAAAATGAAAAACAAGATATAATACAACTTCACAATAACAAAAACAAAACTATAATACTTATTGACTTGATGATAAGAAGTATTATTTTCTTGCACTTTGAGAAATTAAGCTTGAATCACTTGAAAACAAAAGTTTAAGATTAAATGATCAAAGGATTGTAGATGATGCGTGAACCCATTTTAGACAGAAAAAAATGAGTGCAAAAGGTGAAAAAATTAGTAAGGAACAGACCAGTATTTATAAGCAAAGCTGGGGAGCTTTTTGTCTGGCAGCCCCATTAGCTCTATGGCCAGCCCCTTTATCACTAAGGGGGCCGCCCAGACCAAGACGCTCCCTTTTATGTCTTTTTCAGGGAAGGTGTTTTCTGTAACATTTCTAGCCGTTTTTAGGTAGAAATTTTAAATTCAAAATATTTATTTTAAATAAAATATTTATTTTAAATGTAGAAAATGTTTTGTAAACGTTATAAAAATGTTTGTAATATTTTATAAAAAATATGAGGTTGAATAAAAAAAATTTTGATCATAAAATGCATTAAACATTTATTTATTCATACCTTTAAGCGATTAAATTTTTGAAATGAAAATTTACTACTAATTACTTGTTTACGTTTAATTTTACATTGAACGTTTTTAAATTTTGTGATTATCAAAACGTAGTGAGATCGAAAAATATTAATAACGTTTTTAGGCATTATTTCTATCAACAGATCTTCCCTTTTTGATGATTACAAAATCTAAACACATAAAATTTAAAATTAATTTTAAACAATTAATTAGTAAGTTTATTTTCATTTATCCCCCCATTTTGTAAATCAAAAAGAGCTTCGTCGAAGATTATTCGCGTATAATCGACGGAAAACAACGCTTCTCCTCTGATCTTTGTGCCTTCCCCTCGTTCGAGGCGAACCAAAGAATCGAGCTATGGTAACTTTGCTACAAAAACAAGTTAGAAGAACAAGACAACCATATTCTAACATATAGCAAATAAAAAAGAAAAACACTAGAACATGTTGATAATGTTTGACAAGTGTCAAGGAATTGTGTAAACCAATAGTCATATATATATATATATATAACTATATTATATATATATATATATAATATATATATAAATAATTAAATATATATATATATATATAATATATCAACTAACTCAACATTTATAAGATTGAGTCATTCAACCAACTAAAGCTTTAAAAACAAGCAAGTGAAACCTTAAAAACATAAGACTAAAGACCATTCATTATACATAAAAATTGTGTACAAAACACAATCATGCATACATCAAATTGAAATAATGTGCTTGAAGCATACTAATACAACATACATAAAAGTAAACTACAAAGCACCAAATAAACCTAGAATACTATAAATACTTGCTTGCAAAAGGTTTGTGTAAAAATTTATTTGAGACATTAGTGACTAAACCTAGAGCATGTTTAGTTTAGGAGAAAGTGATGGTGGCGGTGTGTTTGGTGATAGCATGTGTATTTGTATTATAGGATCAACAAATAATTGAAGTTCTCTACACTAAAGCCAAGGATAAGTCAAACGGGGTTGTGGATAGCAACACAAGTAATGTTGTTCCATTGCTTTATAAAGTAGATCCAAGAAATAGGAAGGCCAAAGAGAGGTTGATGGGGGTATGGAAGGTGATGGAGTATTGAATTTGATTTCAAATAGAGTGATTGGTGAAAAGAGTGAAGAAGTGATGTCCAATTGATTCCATTTTCTTTAGTTGGAGGTGATATGGAGGTACTCTAGGAGAAGATACAATGTTGATGTCAAGAAGCCATTTGTTGATGTGATTGTAGACATGTTGTGATTGAGTATGGAATCGATGGATGAAGAAGAAGTGGCCACAAAGATAGGAGTATTTTTGAGGTGCATTTGGGGCACTTGGTGATAAGACTTGGTAATTTAGAGAAGGAGTTTTGGTGTCATCATTAGTGAGATCAATGAATAGTTGTTTTGGGTGAATTATGTTGATATCATGGTCTTTTTGGAAGTATGGAGGTGGAAAGCTTTGGGGATAGCCAAGGAGGTTAATATGGTGGTTAATATGGATGAAGAAATGAAGAGTGATAGTAAACATATGGAGGGAATATTATTGGAAGAGAAAATTTGGAAATGAATGAATTTTTAAATTAAGTATAAGGGTTTTCTAAAATTATCAGAGTTTTCTAGTAAGGATAGCTGATGCTAAGGTAAAAATGGAGTCAAAAAGCAGAAAGAAACAGTAAATCCGTGCACTTGTATGGTCTTCTTCCCCCTTATCTATGGTGCCGACCCCCTATTGATAAGGGGACCGCCATATGAGCTAAGGGGTCCTCATTGATACTTTCAAACGGACCAAAAGTTTATTTTTGCAAAAATTTTGTAAGAAATAGTTTTGTTTGGGTGATCAATGTTGCAGCAAGTCCTATAGAAACATATTTATGTTCATGAAATAAATATATCATATATCATGAAACACTTAACAAAAAATCATGGAATAAAGATGCATGATTTCATTCTAATTAATCCATAGTAATTAGAAGTCCTAAATAAACTTAAGCAAGACCAAATTCATCCGACTAAATCGGGTTATCATCACATAAACAACTAACATAAAAAGACTACAGTTCCATCACCAAATTCATAAACACATAAACTAACATAATTAGCCAACCATCATCACTTCATTTTATCTTTATCGCTAAGACGTTTTTATTGCTTTTCCGAATGACTTGAAAACCTCCTCATAACTTAACTTCCCCATAGCAATTTTTTGTGTTTGAATTGAGCAAGTCGGTTTGTCGCATCGAAGGAGAAGATCATCATCTTGTTGAGAAGAAGTGGGAATGTCGTATCATTGGTAATTAAGTGGTTGAAGAGAGTTTAGGTAGGTAGTGGGAGATGGAGTACTATCCTGGGAAGTACCTTCATCTTCATCATCTTCTTCATGATGAGAAGATGATCCAAGATGGTGACCGGATGATAATGAGACGGAGTGACGGGCTTTTGGCTTTTCACGATCGCTTTGAGGTTTTCGAGTTTGTTTCAAGGCGAGTGGACGCATGACCCTATCGACGACATTGTAAATGTCATTATCAAGATGAGGGTATTGTTTCATGATGTGTCGAAAAAGGCGAGTCAAGAACATGCCATAAGGAAGATTAGCATTTGAAGTAGCTCGAGCACATTTAATTCGTTTGACAAAGAAATAAGCAAGATTATATTGTTCTTCGACAACAATACTAATTCAACAATTGATCGCTAGACTAGCCGTAAGATGGACCCCGAGGTCTCCTAGTCCGAACACATTCTCACGAATGATTTCTTCCCAACGCTTCATGTCTTGTCTTAATTCTTTGGTAAGAATTTGATTAGGAGTGAGAGTGGCATTTTGTATTTTGATGGTGCGGTTCAACTCGACACGGTCCAATTGAAGAAATCGAGGAATATCATCAGGAGTAGGAAGATCGGTATGATATGGTCCATCAGTCTCTTAGGAATATGCAAGAGATGCAAGATCATATTCATTCGTGAAGACAGCTTGACCATTATATGGGATTCTGAGAATTTGACCGAATTGTGCGAGTGAGAGAGTGATGAATTCGAGTTGGATCATGAATAAGATTAGAAGATAACCGTACTCATCGGTTTGGACCTTAACTTGACTATAAAAGTCTAGAATGAATCAAGGAACGATTGGCTCATTGATCTCGAAAAGGCAATTGAAACGAACGTTGGTGAACAATCACTCAATGCCGTTGGATTTGTAATAGAGTTGATCCACGACTCGGCCCTCGTGAATGTAACGGTTTTCGATGGGTTTATAGAATTGAGCAAGAACATGAGAAAAACCGGGTATTTTGGATACTTTAGGGATATATGATTTAGTACGGGAGGTATCACCAACAATTGCTCGAGGCATATTTATCACATAAACAAGACAACAACAAAATAGAATATTACTACAAAATCAATATATATAAAAAAATGACGTTTTAAAAACAACATACGTGGAACAAAAATTAATTCGACTCTAAAATAAAAACCTAAGTAATCCACGCGTTCCTTAATTTATTTTGACTCAATCTAGAGTATCGAAAAATATATATTAATTATATATTTCTACACCTAGTATAATCTCGTCAAGTGTTTCGATGCTAAATAAGTAGAGTAGGGATTATTTCGATCTTAGACTAAAATTATAGGAGATAATTCAAACGCTTGTTTTTTAACATACGACTTGACTAAGAGCGTCGAAATATATATATTAATTTGTATATTTCGCCGACTAATATGAGTTCATTATATGTGACTTAACAAAAATGAAATAAAGTTTATTTTGACTCAAGACTACAATTTGAAATGTTAATCCAAACGCCCCCTTATTCTAGGAATTTTATTTAATACATCAATATATATATATATTAATTATATATCTTGATGACATACAAGTTCGTTATGTGTCTATACACGTGATAAAATGTAATGATGGTCATTTCGACTCTAGACCATGATCCTAGGAAATGATCCAAACACCCCTTTATTTTTGAAAATCTTGACTAATGATGTCGAAATATATTGAGATATGTATGTTTCGACAATCAATATATGATCATTTTAACGTGTATATTCTTATGAAATTTTCGACCAATTTTTTTTGTAATTCAATTCTATTGGGAATTTCGAATTCCTATTACTACGGGAATCATTATAATTATGAATTTCCTAGACCAAATCACAAAAATATAAAAGACAAAAAAAAATATGAAAAATAAAAAGAATTTTGTAATTCAATCCTATTGGGAATTTCAAATTCCTATTACTACGGGAATCATTATAGTTATGAATTTCCTAGATCAAATCACAAAAATATAAAAGACACAAAAAATTATGAAAAATACCCAATTTTGATTAAGAGCAAAATTGGATGAAATCAAAAACGAAAAGTATGGAAAAACTTACAATATATGTTGTTAATCAAGTTGTTAGTGTTTGTCTCTTGCGAAATTGGATGATTTTGTGTTTGGTGATTAAGGAAAGAAAGATAAAAAACAGAAAAAAAAAAAAAAATAAAGAAAAAAAAAAAAAATAAAAAAAAAAAATTTAAAAAATTTTTGTGGTTATGGTGAGTGGTGGGGGGGGTTTATTCGTCACAGCAACAGTAGGGAGAAAAGGGAGAACTAGAATGAGTGTTTGGTTTTGTGTTTAACTGAAGAGAAGGGTGTTTGGCGAAATTAAGTGGCCGACCCCCTTAGTGATAAAGGGGACGCCCCTTTTAACATGGCCGATCCCCTTAGAGCTAAGGGGCAGCCTATCTGACGACTAAGTTTTTCTTGGTTTTTCGATTTTGACTAGTTTTATTAAAATATGTCGAGAGCTACTAGTAATATTATTTTAGATAGCTTAGTTCTCGAAAAGTGTCGTCGAGGATGAAAGAAAAATACTTGACACATTTAATTAACTTTTCGTTAAATTAAGTGGACTTAAATAATTTCCAATGAAATAATTAAGTTGTCAAGATTTTTAGATCGAAAGGAGGTTTAGAGATGATTGACGAAATTTGATTGACATTTTAATTAACCTTTCGCTAATTAAAAATACTTTGATTACTTCAGATAAGATAATCAAGTAGTCAAGCCGAGGGAGGATTTAACGAAGATTTAGTGACTTTTTTAATAAACTTCTTGTTAATTGAATAGATTAATTACTTCGGATGAAATAATTAATTGTCACGATTTAGAGTGTTTGCGAGGCGAGAGGGATGATTAATATGTGACGATAAAATAAAAAATAGAGTCAAAGCTCGATAAGACTATTTCGATAGACGTAGTTCATTGTAGACATGTAGTCGAGGCGGATGTCGTAGTCGAATGGGAGTTTGTTTCATCCATAGTGTTTTGATGTCATGCCTTTCTGGCGCTTGAGTATGATGTAAAACTAATCCTACTTCTATGTTAATTATTATCCACTAACTCACTTTTCTTCATCCCAAAAAAGTGAGTTCACTACATGTGACATAGAAGATTTCCATTTATAGCGTACGTAGAGAAACCTAAATTAACCTACGTAGAGAAAAGTCATAATGAAAAAGAGATGGGAAATAAAAAATATATAATGGGGAGGGGGAAAATAATAAAAAATAATTTGGGGGGGGGGGGGGGGGGGGGGGGGGGTTTTAATTTTATTAATTATTTTCCTAGATACCAACAAATGGCATTTCTAGAGACTGCACTATTTTCTCAAACTCAATTTATATTCTATTAACTATAACTCTTTTGTTTAGCAAATACTACTTGTAGTATAATAATACATAATCATTTAGCACTTTGCACATCAACTATATTCTATGAATATATGGAAAGAAAGACAAACCTTGCCTACAACTTGTTTTTCTTCAACATCAATCAATTGAGCAAGCATTGAGAGGTGGAAATCTTTTGGTAATCAATCATTATAATACGAAAATATATTATCTTCAATACACCTCTTCGGGATTCCAAAGAATGTTCATAAATAACTCAACCTAAGTGTTATAACGACTCAACCATTTGGTCCCCAATGTCTCATGCGTCCAAATTTGTTAGTCCCGAACATATTTTGCATATGTTGCATTTGATTTGGATACGTATAGGGTGAATATATTTCCCATGGAGCAAAGTTTGCTTGTTGTGAATAATTCCACATTGAATGATTGATGTTAGGGTAACTTTGTCTACCTTGATCTCTCTTCGGTTGTAGTGTTTTAGACCGAGGGTGAGGGTTATTTGTTATTTTCGGAGGAGGAGTTTTAGACCTCATTTTGGGTTTAGTAAATTCGACTCCGAGATTTAAAGAAGGTTTATAAAAACCTTTTACTTCATCATTGCTTGCAATGAGAATTTTAGTATTGTTTAAAAGATAAAATTTTTGGCCTTTGTGCTTGAATTTGATTCAACTAATTTTTCTTTATGTTTAAATTCTTTTTGACTTTACAAAATTTACTTTTTTTATTCTCAATTTTGATCATTGGTAAAAATTAAATCCTATAACAGGAATTATCTTTGGATTGTTTTTTGAAAACTTATTATTTGTCTTTAAGTTAGGACTACTAATATTAAATTGATTAAGCTTAGAAATTTCATTCTTTAAGCTTTTCATTTATCAAACTTTGTAGGTCTTGACATATGTTTTTACTTTAATCATTAACTCTTTTACCTTTTTCTAATTTAGATAGTTTATCTTTTAGTTCGAGTACTTCATTTTCTAATCGATTGTTAATAAGTTTTAGTGATTTATATTTAGCCATGACTTTTAGAACTATTTTGCATAATCGATTATATTCACTATCTAATTCTTTTATCATCAATGATGATAGGTCTATCACTAAAGAATTCGGTTTTGAAATATACCTCCTAGAATAGCAATAGCCATAGAGCAATTTTCGATCCTTAGTCCTTTCTTCTCCTTCTTCGTGCGCTATCACTCCATTGATCCTTCCGACGTAGGCTCTTTATTATGAATTCTTGATAGTTTTGGGCATTCTCCTGATGAATGATTGACTCCACATTTGAAGCGATTGTATATCGCTTGTTGTCATTCTTGTCAACTTTGATTAGCTTTGGGATGACTTTCTTTCATCGTGTGGTTGTCTTACAAATCTTCCTCATCTTTTGAAAAAATTTTCTGAATTCCTCTCACGGCCATGGCAAATTCTACGGACATCACTGATCGTATGTCAAACTCTCTGTCATCACTAGATTTCCTATTTAAGCCTTTAAGTTCAAGATATCAATTTTTTTCTCTTGTTGTCCTTTATACCATATCAGAATCATTCTTATTAACACTTCATACTACATTCACGATTTCAATAAGTATATTAATGCGATTAGTGTGATGTTAAATCCTACGACTCATAATAATCCGTACCCTATTTGCGCCATTTAGGATGAATGCCCTAAGAAATTTCCTAAAATAATTTCTTTGCTATACAAACCGATCACTAGCAAAACCATAATCTAGTCGATTTCCTCTTGCTAGAAACATAAATTGTTTCAAATTGTTGAACAGAAGATCCTATTTTATTATCTTTGACTTGACTTATTACCGTTTGGAAGTGATTAGTAAAGTAATCCCATAGTTTCTTTGATCCGTATACTAAAAAAAAAATTAAAAATTCTTTCGTTATTCTTTGCGTGGCAAAGCATTATAAAAATTACCATTTATAGCTTCATTATTTTTTAGCGAGTTTTTTTATTAAAGAACATCAATATGTTTATCAAATTGTATAATTATCATCCTTTAAAGTTTCGGTAAAATTTTTAACGGAGAAACAATTCACAGAAGCCATAATGTAAATAATATGTGCCAGCAAATAACGTGAGATTCTTTTTGATTTCACATTAATTTTCAGAATCTATATGTTTTATAAATAAATCAATCACTTTCAAATAGTGGTTGGTCTTATGCATAGAATGCCCTTCTAAAAATAATAATCTGAGACCATATATCGATTCAAGGTTTTAAAAAATAGTTTATTTTTAAAAATCTGATATGACGTCGGCTCTGAATACGCAATTGTGATAAAAAGAAGGTTTTGAATAGTTTACCGCTTTTTAATTTAATGTATAGTTTGTTTATAAAAACATAGATTCAACTTTATGTGATATCAAATGTGCACAATAAGAACAATACAAGTAAGTAAAATAAATGATATGTAAAGAGCAAGAGAAAAGAGTTAGAAAGAACAAACCACAATACAATGAATTAAAGTTGGTTCGAATAAGAATCACCTCTTCACCCTACTCCCCACCACGATCACAAACTCGCTATTTTTCTAACGAAGCACCTCTTCGCCCTACTCCACTCCCCGTGAGAAAACCGTACACAACTAAGCTTACACCGATTTTCGACACTAAGCTAAATATCGAGTACTAATCCTAGCTAGAACCGATCTATCACAACTTTTGTATTTTGAGGACTAAAATACTAACCGCATTACTTCACAACAAATCACAACTTCACTTCACTTCACTTCACTTCACTACTTCACTTCACTTCACAACTTCACTATGCTTCACTACTTCATTTCACTTCACAACTTCACTACGCTTCACAACTTTACTACACTTCACAACTTCACTACGCTTCACAACTTTACTACACTTCACCTAGAAACTACCATAATCACACCAATCTAACACTACTTACTAAGATCACCACGATCTAGCTATACTTTCAATGATCATCACAATCTAGCTATATTTTCAATGATCACCACAATCTACCTATTACACACAACTACAATACACACCTTCACAATATACACAAATGATTTACAAGATATAATACAACTTCTCGATAACAAAAACAAAACTACAATACTTCTTGACTTTATGATAAGAAGTATTATTCTCTTGCACTTGAGGAATTAAGCTTGAATCACTTGAAAACAAAAGCTTAAAATTAAATAATCAAAGGATTGTAGGTGATGCGTGGACTGATTTTAGACAGAAAAGAATGAGTGCAAAAGGTGAGAAAATCAGTAGAGAATAGTCCAGTATTTATAGGCAAGCTAGGGAGCGTTTTTGTCTGGCCGACCCCCTTAGCTCTATGGCCGGCCCCCTTATCACTAAGGGGGCCGCCCTTGTATTTAAGAGGGCCGTACAGGCCAAGACGCTCTCTTTTTTGTCTTTTTCAAGGGAGGTGTTTTCTGGAACATTTCTAGCCGTTTTTAGGTAGAAAATTTAAATTTAAAATATTTATTTTGAATAAAACATTTCTTTTATATGTAGAAAATGTTTTGTAAAAGTTATAAAAATATTTGTAATATTTTATAAAAAATGTGAAGTTGAATAAAAATTCCTTTGATCATAAAATGTATTAAGCATTTATTTATTCATACTTTTAAGTGATTAAATTTTTGAAATGAAAATTTACTACTAATTACTTGTTTACGTTTAATTTTACATTGAGCGTTTTTACATTTTGTGATTATCAAAAGTTAGTGAGATCGAAAAATATTAATAACGTTTTTAAGCATTATTTCTATCAACAATCTTCCCATTTTTGATGATTACAAAATCTAAACTCATTAAATGCAAAATTATTTTTAAACAAGTATTTAATGAGTTTTATTTTCATTTATCCCCCTTTTTGTAGAATCAAAAAGGCTTCGTCAATGATTGTACGTAGAATCGATGGTATAAGCGCTCCCCCTTGATGTGCGCTCCCCCTCGTTCGAAGGCACTAAGGAATCGAGCTATGGCAACTTTGCTACAAAAACGAGTTAGAAGAACAAGACAACCATTTTCTAACATATAGCAAATAAAAGGAAAAATACTAGATCATGTTATAATGTTTGATAAGTGTCAAGCAATGATCACAAATATATATATCAACTAGACTCAACATTTATAGATATGAGTCATTCAACAAACTAAAGATTTAAAAACAAGCAAGTGCAACATAAGACTAAAGACTATTCATTAAACATAAAGATTGTGTATAAGACACAATCATGCACACATTAAATTGAAATAATATGCTTGAAGCATAACAATACAACATACATAAAAGTAAACTATAAAGTTCTTAATATTCCTAGAATTCCATAGGACTTTCTTGCAAAAGGTTTGGTTGAAAATTATTTAAAACATGAGTAACTAAACATAGAGTATGTTTAGTTTGGAGAAAGTGATGGTGGTGGTGGCGAATTTGGTGGTAGTGGTTGTGAAAGCATGTGTTCAATGTAATAAAACATGTATTGAAGTTCATCCCTTAATCCCAAAGATGAGGGTTCGGTTGTGAATGCAACATAGGCATGAATCACCGTGTGCTTCAAAAAGATTCCAAGGAATGGGATGACCAAAGATAGGTAAGGAGGGGTGATAAAGTATTGAATTAAACATCAAGTAGAGTGATTGGTGAAAGAGTGAGAGTGATGTCTATGGAACCACTTTCTTGAGTTGGAGGTGGTGGTGACACTCTTAGAGGAGGAGACATTGATGAGTTCAAGTAGCCATGGGTTGATGGTGATGTGAAGGATGTTGGTGATTTAGGTTTGTGATCAATGGTGGATGAAGAAGCGGCTATGATGGATGGAGTTTTTGAGGGTGCATTTGGGGCACTTGGTGATAAGACTTGGTAATTTAGAGAATGAGTTTTGGTGTTATCATTAGTGAGATCAATGAATAGTTATTTTGGTGGTATTATATTGATTTTTGGTCTTTTGGAAGGTTTGGAAATGGAAGCTCTAGTGGATGCCATAGAGGTTTATGGTGGTTGATAATGGATGAAAAAGATGATGAAGTGGTGGTAAACATTTGGAGGGAATTTATTGGAAGAGAATAGTTTGGAAATGGAATGATTTTGAATTATTTCAAGAATTTCCAAAATATGTTCAAGTTTTTTGGGTAAGGGTAGCTGAGGCTAGATAAAAGAGAGTCAAAAAGCCATAAAGAAACAGTAAAACCCGTGATCTGGGTGGCCGACCCCCTTATCTATGGTGCCGGCCTCCTTATTGATAAGGGGGACGCCCTTATGAGTTAAGGGGGCCGCCCATCTGATACTTTTCAGATGGTCAAATATTTTATTTTTGCTAAAATTTTGTAAGAAAAGTTTTGTTTTGGTGATCAATTTGCAGCAAGTCCTATGTGAATACATATATGTATGAAACAAATATATCATATATGCATGCAACTAGTAGAAGTATATAAGACAAGGATGCATAAGTGTAAGAGCATACTAATAGTGCATAATGATTAGAGGTCTGACTCGCGTATTCTTACTCCTTTTTATATAAAAATAAATATAAATATATAACAAAGATCAAAATCCACAAAATCAATGAAACCGAAAGTAGTATAGAGTATTTCCGGGTCGTTATGTCCCAACGAGGCTTGAATGGAAAATCGA